>NQII01005615.1:8767-65858 GCA_002778355.1 Clitarchus hookeri | reverse complement strand
TGTTGGTGTCCATAGAAATTGGTTTCCTTTAATTGAATGCATGTTACATGTAGAGAACAAGTGTGACAGCGAAAACATTTTTTTGTTCTAAAAACTTAATGTCCCTTCTTCGGGTCATTAAATACTGGGAATATTTTTCATGTGAAGGAAAGATACTTAACTTACACACAGAAGCAAATTAGAAGGGTCCCAAAAGTACTCAATTAAACGCGATCCAATTATTGTAGGCCTACACGTATTGTTCGTGGTATTGGTACTGGCATATCATGCATTATTTCAAAATTAAGAACAAATCTTATTTGTGAAACAAACTTGTATAGAAATCGTTGAATACATTTTAAGTTTTGTGCAGCAACGTTTTGTGAAGATTGCCATAAGGGTAACTTTCGACAAAAATATAATAAGCGTACGGGGGATCAAAGAAAGAATTTGTTACGAGTAAAGAGGCGTTCGAGGCTACGGCTGGGAATATTAATGTGCGTGAGAAGGGGCAGTAAGGTCTACCTTCACACGTGTATTGCATGTCATTTCGTCGTTATGGCCGCCTAGCACAATCCACGTGTACCCGCGGACCACCATGTGCCACAGGGTTTCATGCGGTGATGTTTTTATGGCATATAAATAAAGTTCAAATGCGTGCACGCGATGTTTGTATTATGGCGCTGTGAAACTTAGATTAGATGTTTTGAAAGCAAAGTTAGGCACAGAAAACTTCGTGGGAAAACTTACAATTACATCGTAGATGAGGAAACACACATATCATTACGTCCATACCATACATACGAAGACATCCTGCATGAAAACCATGGTATGGCGTTCCTTCGCAGCTACGCGTGAATTGAGCCTGACGGTTATAAAGGAAATAACAAAAAGAGTTAAATATATTAAATTTAATCTTATTTTCAAACGTTTCTCACAAAAAAAAACGACCGTTTGGAGAATCTTAACTATGATTTCAGAGAGAAAAAAAAACCGCTGTAACTAGCTTCGTTTTTAAGTAAGCTGTGCAACTGAATTAAGATGTTGCGTTTGGTGGGACTAACAGCTAGATCGCAGCACTGAACGGTTATATCCAAGCCATACAATGTTTTTTCGAAGTGTTATTAATAAGCGTATTTTGTATAGTGTTACCTGTTGCCTTGATATCTACGTTCTGCTAGCGTCCGCCTTTCCATCTTAAAAAACGGTTAAACAATTAATTATATTTTATTCCTCAACTGGAAATAAATATTTGATTTAAATATTCTTCAGGTCTGTTGCATCAAAGAATAGATAGTCAATAAGTTTTCGTGAACTCATTAAGAGCGTTGCCATATTTCTCAACGACCGTAAGTTCCTAAATCTAGGAATATTGTCCGCAGCTGTATCTCCTAGCAAGGATAAATAACAGTTTTCGGAGAAACCAGCAACTATCATTCGGAAGACTTTAATTTTCGCCCGACTGCAATAGTTTATGGGGTTAATGAATTTAGCCTGAAATTGGTCTGCCAAATTGGTTTTTTTGTTTTTTTTTAGCCTGTAGCCGATTTTTCAGCCTGTACTCGAAAGGAAATTGTTACCAAAATTCTACGATCCACGTCAGTTACAGACATCGAGCGAGGTGGCGCAGTGGTTAAACGTCGGACTCGCATTCGCGAAGTCCTCTGTTCGAAACCGGCTCTGGCCATACTGATTTCCGTTTATGTGGTTTCCCGAAATGACTCCAGGTGAATACTGGGATGGTTCCCAACTACAGGCTATGTTCGATTACTTCCCCGCTGCTGCTTCTCTAAGCAACTTGATTCGTCTCTAAAGACCTCGCTGTCAACTATATGCTAAGTCCGGCGTAACTATCGATTGCAGGTAAAAGACAAATTTTTTACAAAGAATTTAACAGTTCGGTTTAGAATTAGAGCTTTTTCGGCGTTTGTGAGCTACACAAGCAATAGCACGCGAAGGGTGACACTGATATGCGTAGGTATAACATGCCCCTTCAGCTCTAAGAGCAAGCACTATACTAGAAAAAAAACTTCACGGTTCTTTAGCGTCAAAATCTGGAACTACAAGCAGTGATGGTTTAACTATACTAGTGGAAAGTAAGTATTAAAACTCGATACAGTAGTTCGATTTTTTGTATGCGTTCCGTAGGTGTATTTTCACACACAGGCGTCTGAAAAACCTGGTTTGGTCGACTATATAATGCATGGCGCTTAATGATTTTTAAAAATTTGTACTCCAGACATGCTAGCGAATACATGGATTCCTCAAGGGTGTCAGATAGCAAATAATTCATCTCTGTATACTTGTACCAATAGAACACTGTTCAAACGTGGTAATTTTCACCGAAAATAATGCATTGCGTTGATAGTGCATAATCACATGTCAAAAAGAATACTTCAATTCTTTGTAAACCATAACATTAAACAATATAACAAGGGAAGATGAAACATATTTTTTTAATTCATTATAAGACATACAAAAGTGCAGAAACAATCGCAAATAAAAAAATTTAAATTTCTATGTGTTTAACGATTTACGAGTTAATATATATATGATCTTGCAATATTTAACAATATTTCTTTAATTTTTTAAGAGTATGTACATGATATGTGCAAAATATGTTACTTATTTTATTACTTGCAAATTTGAAAAAAAAAAATCCTGATTTTCACATGAAATTGTGGAAAAGTTACAGAATTTTTTCCCTTTTTATATTCTGACAAGTCATCAAATGTAATTTCTGTAGATTGAACATAATGGATGTTTGGTATCCAGCACTCATGAACAACATTGTGTAAACCATTTCGTTTTAATTTTCAAGCTTCCCTTTCTTGAACATAAAACAAACGCCAGGAACCATAAGCAGAAAAACGTGGTTGTCGCCGCAAGTACTCAAGTATGCGGAACAAGCAAGCAACTTCCTTTACTAGCGTGATGGCTGTGCCACGACCACTGTGAGAGGGGGGGGGGGAGGCAGAACTCTGCTTGCTGCCCACACTCGCGTTACGTCATAGTCGAGTCTGGCTGGCTCTGTGCAACGTATTATTATTGCCAGTACTTACAAAGTAGAAATAGTTTCTATTTAGTTTCACGCTTTCCTATGCAAAGAAAATGAATTGAACATGGCATTTCTCTATAAAATAATTATTCCTAGATAATGCCGATACTAATTAAACGGAAACTAATTAATTGTTTTTAACACTTTCACGCGTACCCAAATTAGGACTTTGCGGTATAAACTTTCAAAAATAGTTCCGAAATCTATATATTCTGACTCTGGTGCAAATATTGGCATTGTAATCACTGGGAATCTTCGCAAACGTATAACACAAATATGGGTGTTGTCACAGAAATGTTAAATATTGTATTAGTAACACTTCACCGATATATTTAACACTAATAGGTTTCATATTTTACAAAGATCTTTAGACAGTTATCTAGCAATACACCTTCTTTACAAAGACACTACGTGGCGTAATATGCCATGATGTTTACACCTCTTTTGCTAACTAATATTGCAACACCATTAATTCTTAATTATTGCCACTAATAATACTATATTATAATTGAATGATGTTATTAAATAACAAAACTTATATTCAAACTTTTAGTTAAAATTTTATTTCCCATGACGCAGTTGCTATGCTAAAAAAAGTATCACAGCTATAAATCGTATTATTTTCATTCGTTATACATATACTTAAAACAAGTTTAACGTTTAATTTATTCACGTATGAGTAATACATCATGCATTATCAACACGAAAATGTCTGCTTCCAACAAAAAATGTCAGGTACAAAAGACCACAACAAAAATCGCTCTACTGAATAAAAAAAACTTAGGGATAAATTAAAAACGTTTAAAAAAAAGTATAACATTTTTTATGAACGACGCATAAAAGTTTAATTTATTACTTTTGCATTGAAATGAGTTAAGGATAGAATGCAAGAAGTAAGATATATTATAAAATATTATATTTACAGTATGTGGATATATGTGCAGGTTTTTATTAGACATCAGCAACTGCAATACTGTTAAGTTTCGTTTGTTAGGGTTAATGTAGTAGTAAAGGAAACCAAACCAGAATATTTGTAAATTTTCTGGTTTAATGGTAAAACTAAAATAAATTCAGCATATCTTAGTTACTTTGATTTGTGTGCTGCTATCTGATTCTATCGCAATCCGACAATAATATTTTAACTGCCAAATGAGGAAATCACACTATTTTGTAACAAATAAAATAAAGAACATTTGGGCGGCAGATATAAGCAGTGCCTAAAACAGGATTGGTTCTTAATTTTGCTCCTTCTCCATCACTCCACCCGAATACCCCCACACCGCTATTACTGCGGAGCTATAACATGCACTTCTGTAGAGATTCATTATGGATAACATTCACATTTGTCCCGCGATAGGAGTTTTTCAACCATAGGATACAAATATTTATACTAAAAAGTATTTAAACTGGAAAACTAGTTTAGAAAATTACGAAGAAATAAAATTATTTTGTTTTAAACGTCTGCCAGAACGTGAATCTGGCACGTCATCAGGTCCTGACTTCACACTCCCATGTCCTATTTTAACATCAATAAAAAGAATAAGTTGGTTTTATATATGTATTCATATATAAACCCGAGTATAGTTGTACACTACAGATATAATTTCTCGCATTTATGTCTTCCCTTACCTCAAAGTGATGCACTCACATGTTGTAATCTACTTTAACATATATGTACTTAGTATTTGACAATCTTGCTTTATTGATGTTACGTGTACGTAAATATACTCACTTGTCAGAGTACTTTACAGTAACGCAATGTTATAAGTATTGCTATTCTACCAATCACTGCAGTCATTTCAGTCTACAGAAGTCTCAGTTATAAGCCATGCATTTTGCAAGTTATTTAGTACTGGCATCTTTACGGGTAATATTACATACAATTGCAAGCATAGCCTACCTGTCATATATATTAGATGAACATTTTGATTGCTGTTTTGTTAAATGAGTTTGTAGCCTATTGCTCTACAGTATCAGCATTACATTCGATCATTATGAACGACTACAGAGTATCTGAGCATACTTTATTTTAAGAATTATGCCTCCCATAGAGATAATATTAAAGTATGTATTTAGAGTGTATACGACGTATGGACATTAATGTATACCTCATCTTGTACCGATGGAGGTTGGAGCACAAGATTGTTGTGAGTATCGATAGCAAATAAGACATTTTGACAGCCACAGGTACACCACAGGCCGAGGCAGTCGTACCAGTAAAAATTGCAATTGGTGTTGTGACATGGTATACAGTCCATTAAATTTGATTGCCTATAAAGACTTAATGATCCGGTGTGACGACCTACGCACATCAATAACTTGCCTAAGTTCAGTTTGCCTTGGATAGCTGTTTCTGCATGACGGTCGTGGACAATGGCTTACCTTTGGTGCGATGGGACCCGCTAGACAGATAATATCGCTGCTACTGCCTGCGTGAGTGCTGCACGGCCAAAGGCGTGTGGCAGGCTAGTGTGCTGTTTCGGAGCTTCGCCTGTTTCCCCTTCCCCTCGTGAACGTCACCACGAGAATGTGATGCCGGCCAGCCACGATGCCATCAAGGGGCGTTTCCGCTCCGTGGTCTTCGGAAAATGTTCTAGAAGACAACAAAATTGTATAAAAGGCTTGTGTTCTCCCCTGTTCGGGGAGACCGGCCAGGACTTTACAAGGGAAGGAAATCCTGTTCCTCTTTTTAAATTTGTGGAAGGGGGGGGGGTGGCTTTGCATAATAAAGAACATGTATGTAATTTATATTTTTAATTATTTTGTATAAAATAATTTAAATATCATGCATTTGTATGGGATTTAAAGTCATGGAATTATATTAAAAAGTTCTTAAATATATATTGTAATCCTATATTGGGAATTGACATTTTGTCTTTCAGAAAAGGAAAAAATATATCAGAGTTTTGTAACTATTTCTTTTTCTGTTCAAATCCAAAGTAAGTTTTATGATACGCTTTGATGCCACACAAACGGGGAGAGAGGAGGGTCTCTATTCCTTGAAAAACTAACATCTTCCTAAAGAAACAGAGATGAAGACCTATTTGCATGTGTTGGCTGATTCTGTCACACAGGATAATCAAAATGGCTTATATATAAGCAAATGCCAAATCTTTTGTAACTTAAGTCGTAAAATGGTCCGTTAAATAAGCTTAAACATAATCTGAACAAACCGCTACACACAATTTTCTCTGTTGTCTTTTCTCGGGCCAATATGGTTCAAGTTTCCATCTCGCTCATTTACATTTCGGTATAGTTCTGAGATTGTCTGACTACTTTAGAAATACACGAGAGATTTTCAAAAAAGTATAAATATTTTATAAGCTATTGATGCTCATAATATAATAAGAATTCATCATGTTAACATGCGGAAATTAACACATTCTTTGTTGAATCATATTTGGGGGTGAAAATAACTAGAAAACTATTAAAATGTATCTAATTAATACTGCATTTAATGCAATACGTCACAATATCTGCTGCTATGAATCACAATTATATATTGAATGTATATATATGGGGGGGGGGAGGCAGAACTCTGCTTGCTGCCCACACTCGCGTTACGTCATAGTCGAGTCTGGCTGGCTCTGTGCAACGTATTATTATTGCCAGTACTTACAAAGTAGAAATAGTTTCTATTTAGTTTCACGCTTTCCTATGCAAAGAAAATGAATTGAACATGGCATTTCTCTATAAAATAATTATTCCTAGATAATGCCGATACTAATTAAACGGAAACTAATTAATTGTTTTTAACACTTTCACGCGTACCCAAATTAGGACTTTGCGGTATAAACTTTCAAAAATAGTTCCGAAATCTATATATTCTGACTCTGGTGCAAATATTGGCATTGTAATCACTGGGAATCTTCGCAAACGTATAACACAAATATGGGTGTTGTCACAGAAATGTTAAATATTGTATTAGTAACACTTCACCGATATATTTAACACTAATAGGTTTCATATTTTACAAAGATCTTTAGACAGTTATCTAGCAATACACCTTCTTTACAAAGACACTACGNCACTAATAGGTTTCATATTTTACAAAGATCTTTAGACAGTTATCTAGCAATACACCTTCTTTACAAAGACACTACGGGGCGTAATATGCCATGATGTTTACACCTCTTTTGCTAACTAATATTGCAATACCATTAATTCTTAATTATTGCCACTAATAATAAATACTATATTATAATTGAATGATGTTACTAAATAACAAAACTTATATTCAAACTTTTAGTTAACATTTTATTTCCCATGACGCAGTTGCTATGCTAAAAAAAGTATCACAGCTATAAATCGTGTTATTTTCATTCGTTATACATATACTTAAAACAAGTTTAACGTTTAATTTATTCACGTATGAGTAATACATCATGCATTATCAACACGAAAATGTCTGCTTCCAACAAAAAATGTCAGGTACAAAAGACCACAACAAAAATCGCTCTACTGAATAAAAAAACTTAGGGATAAATTAAAAACGTTTAAAAAAAAGTATAACATTTTTTATGAACGACGCATAAAAGTTTANTAAAAAAACTTAGGGATAAATTAAAAACGTTTAAAAAAAAGTATAACATTTTTTATGAACGACGCATAAAAGTTTAATTTATTACTTTTGCATTGAAATGAGTTAAGGATAGAATGCAAGAAGTAAGATATATTATAAAATATTATATTTACAGTATGTGGATATATGTGCAGGTTTTTATTAGACATCAGCAACTGCAATACTGTTAAGTTTCGTTTGTTAGGGTTAATGTAGTAGTAAAGGAAACCAAACCAGAATATTTGTAAATTTTCTGGTTTAATGGTAAAACTAAAATAAATTCAGTATATCTTAGTTACTTTGATTTGTGTGCTGCTATCTGATTCTATCGCAATCCGACAATAATATTTTAACTGCCAAATGAGGAAATCACACTATTTTGTAACAAATAAAATAAAGAACATTTGGGCGGCAGATATAAGCAGTGCCTAAAACAGGATTGGTTCTTAATTTTGCTCCTTCTCCATCACTCCACCCGAATACCCCCACACCGCTATTACTGCGGAGCTATAACATGCACTTCTGTAGAGATTCATTATGGATAACATTCACATTTGTCCCGCGATAGGAGTTTTTCAACCATAGGATACAAATATTTATACTAAAAAGTATTTAAACTGGAAAACTAGTTTAGNCCCGCGATAGGAGTTTTTCAACCATAGGATACAAATATTTATACTAAAAAGTATTTAAACTGGAAAACTAGTTTAGGAAATTACGAAGAAATAAAATTATCTTGTTTTAAACGTCTGCCAGAACGTGAATCTGGCACGTCATCAGGTCCTGACTTCACACTCCCATGTCCTATTTTAACATCAATAAAAAAAATAAGTTGTTTTTATATATGTATGCATATATAAACCCAAGTATAGTTGTACACTACAGATATAATTTCTCGCATTTATATCTTCCCTTACCTGAATGTGATGCACTCACACGTTGTAATCTACTTTAACATATATTTACTTGGTATTTGACAATCTCTCTTTATTGATGTTACGTGTACGTAAATATACGCACTTGTAAGAGTACTTTACAGTAACGCAATGTTATAAGTATTGCTATTCTACCAATCACTGCAGTCATTTCAGTATACAGAAGTCTCAGTTATAAGCTAAGCGTTTTGTAAGTTATTTAGTACTGGCATCTTTACGGGTAATATTACATACAATTGCAAGCATAGCCTACCTGTCATATATATTAGATAAAAATTTTGATTGCTGTTTTGTTTAATGAGTTTGTAGCCTATTGCTCTACAGTATCAGCATTACTTCCGATCATTATGAACAACTACGGAGTATCTGAGCATACTTTATTTTAAGAATTATGCCTCCTATAGAGATAATATTAAAGTATGCATTTAGAGTGTATACGACGTATGGACATTAATGTTTACCTCATCTTGTACCGATGGAGGATGGAGCACAAGAGTGTTGTGAGTATCGATAACAAATAAGACATTTTGACAGTCACAGGTACACCACAGGCCGAGGCAGTCGTACCAGTAAAAATTGCAATTGGTTTTGTGACATGGTATACAGTCCATTACATTTGATTGCCTATAAAGACTTAATGATCCGGTGTGACGACCTACGCACATCAATAACTTGCCTAAGTTCAGTTTTCAGGCTAGTGTGCTGTTTCGGAGCTTCACCTGTTTCCCCTTCCCCTCGTGAACGTCACCATGAGAATGTGACGCCGGCCAGCCACGATGCCATCAAGGGGCGTTTCCGCTCCGTGAACTTCGGAAAATGTTCTAGAAGACAACAAAATTGTATAAAAGGCTTGTGTTCTCCCCTGTTCGGGGAGACAGGCCAGGACTTTACAAAGGAAGGAAATTCTGTTCCTCTTTTTAAATTTTGGGAAGGGAGGGGGGTGGCCCTGCATAATGAAGAACATGTATGTAATTTATATTTTTAATTATTTTGTATAAAATAATTTAAATATCATTCATTTGTATGGGATTTAAAGTCATGGGATTATATTAAAGAGCTCTTAAATATATATTGTAATCCTATATTGGGAATTGACATTTTGTCTTCCAGAAAAGGAAAAAATATATCAAAGTATGTTTTATGATACGCTTTGATGACACACTAATGGGGAGAGAGGAGGGTCTCTATTCCTTGAAAAACTAACATCTTCGTAAGGAAACAGATATGAAGTCCTATTTGCATGTGTTGGCTGATTCTGTCACACTGGATAATCAAAATGGCTTATATATAAGCAAATTTAAAATCTTTTGCAACTTAAGTCGTAAAATGGTCCGTTAAATAAGCTTAAACATAATCTGAACAAACCGCCACACACAATTTTCTCTGTTGTCTTTTCTCGGGCCAATATGGTTCAAGTTTCCAACTAGCTCATTTACATTTCGGTATAATTCTGAGATTGTTTTACTACTTTAGAAATACATAAGTGATTTTCAAAAAAAGTATAAACATTTTATAAGCTATTGACATATTATAAGAATTCATGTTAACATGCGAAAATTAACACATTCTTTGTTGAATCATATATGACACGCAGGTTTGTTTTAACCAAAGTACTGCATAGCGCGAGTAACGAAGTCTTACATCTACACCTTCCACCACGCATAGAGTTACTGCTGACGTATTAGATATGTTTTTTTCATTACATTTTTGTATTGATATGTTTCAGTTACCCCCTTTTTTAAATATACTTAGAACACATAATAATTAACTTACACCTTACAAAAAAATTTGAAATACATTTTTCTAAGAGCTAGGTGGACTGATCGGAAAATACCTTCACCAGTGTAAAGATTTTCCGAATCCTATAAAGTGAAAACTTCCCATTACTTATGATAAATAAATTTATTCCAGGGCCATGGTTGTGCATGTTAAACCAACAAACACACACACACACATATGTATATATATATATATATATATATATAAATCCTGGCATCTCAAGGTTTAGAAACTCCTTTCGTCGACACAGGTAAAAGTTACATCGAAAAGCTCTCGTTGAACTTTGTTGTTTCCATTTAAATATCTTTAGGTTTGACGAGAAAGCTCAATTTACAGGATGCCCACATGAAACAACCCTGATTATAAATTACGATTATTGAAAAAAAAATTATTTTAGATAGAATTTTGCAGTTTGTGGCATTTTATAAAGATATATATATATTTGTGTATTTTTATGCGACGGAGTGTGACAAGTCCTCACCTGCATGGGTCAAAGGTCATCTTGGAAGAGGAAGTGCTATCTCCCAGAACAACTAGGCGTCATGTCTGGTTTCGTCTCGACAAGACGCAGTTTTACGAGGCGGACCGAGGCATGTTCACCCGACCTAGTGGAACACGTGAAATGACCGTTCACCAGGGGTCTGAACCTTGGAAGTTTAAAAGTAGCACACGCCTGTGAAAATTATATTATTTTGTACTAAATTATAATAGGCTAATGAAAATTATATTTGGCAACTCTTTTAGAGTTTTACGTGTTCTATTCATGACAAATAAATTCAGCTTTCTATTTTAAAAGTCTTGTAGAACTTATAAATTTGATATAATACAAACAAAAATTTATACTAGTGTTGTCTTGACTGGATACACCCTAAGTCGTGGTACAAAGTACCATTGCAAAAATAGCTATGTACAACCACCATAAGTTAAAAGTCCTAATATAATTGGCGTAGTACTAGTATGGTTACTTTAAATTTGTGGATTTTTGCATACTCTAAAAGAACTTGCTATAGTACATCGTAAAAGTGGTAAATTATAATACAAATAGTGTAATTATTATACGGTTTACATCCGTGCCGCTTACGGCTTCCGCAGTTGGGTGCGTCGCATCGCCTTCCTCGCTTTCCCCTCACGTCTGACTACCTGGTGACGTCATCGTCCCTGATTCGTCGGAACTGATCAAGAAGTTCCGCGAATGTTCCAGAAGTGCCGTTGAAAGTCCGAGAACATCAGATATTGTATGATACGGTTCTGGAAAGGGATTAAGAGGTGATGGGTGGTAGAGAGAGGAGGGGGGGAGGAGAACACTCATAAACAGTAGGCAGACCGGCAGATTTGGTAGAGACGACCAGCGCGTAGCTAAAGATACATTTCTTGCTTGTTGGATAGATCTGGGATCCTTAGGTATTTTTGTGATTGTGGTTAATTTTTCAAATAAGTGGAAAATGATACGGAGTAAACATGAGGCAAAGAAAAACTTTAATTTCCAGAATTTTTAATATTTTGTAGATATTTTTAAGCAGAATTTAAAATAAAAATGTTTTTTTTTTTTAGATTTTGTTAAAATTGTTTTTAAATAATTAATAAGAAATCTTATATTGAGTCTAATATGGGGATTTATGTGCTTTTAGGGAAAAAGATAAAGAAAGATTCACCAAAAATAAAATAAAAAAACTTAAAATATAATTTGTTTAATGTTCTCCTTTTTTAAATTTCAAATTTTCATTTGAAACAGTTTGAGAGTATTTAAATAATAAGATCATTTCATGTCAATAGTAAATATTTTTTTCCGAACGTAGAAATTTGATTAGTTTTCAGGAATGTTCACCCATCCAGTTCATGACCATAACAAACATAAACTTTCTTCCATTTTCTGCATTAATTTTATTTTAAATTTAATCACTATATATTATTTATTGGGAAGAAAAAGAATTTCGTTTGGAGCAAGGAATGCCACTAGACATGTATGAGAGTTGCCAATGTTTTAATTATTTTCTGTATCACATCACTGTGCTCCCAGGATAGATATTAGTCTTCCCACTGGGTATGGTTGGTGTGAGTAGAATGAATATGATGAGTCGGGCACAACGGGATCCGGGATGGGAGCCGGAGCCAACAGGCCACCATGTTGCGATGTCACCAGACCACCATCTTGGATAAGAGTGACCTTGACCTAAATCCATGACATTGACCTTGACCCCGTGCCCATAACCTTAGTAGACCTTGAAACCAAAATAATGAAAAAAATCCACGAACAATTTAAAACATATAAAACAATTTAGGAAATATTTTTTTGGCGTCACCCGACTGACATATTGGATCTGAGGGACATTGAACTTTACCTTTGTTTCTGACCCTGCTGACCTTTAACCTTAAACCCAATAAATTCTACAAATTATAAAAAATATCTTAAAACATTTTTAATGCATTCAAAAAACTATAAAAAATTTGTTAAAGTTTAGATAAGAACTATTTTTAAAATTTATAAAATAATTGAAATTTCGAATGTTTGGGTTTACAAGGGACGGGGGACTTGGGCCGACCAGCCACCAACCATGTTATGACGTCACTCAATCACCATATTGAATACATGTGAACTTGAACTTTATCTTTGTCCTTGACCTTTCTGACCTTTGATCTTAAACCCAAGAAATCGCAAAACAATCTTAAAATGTTTAAAAATTCTAAAAAAAAATCCTTAAAAAAGGTTTTTTAAATATTCGTGAATTATAGTAAAATTTACAAAAATATAAAACATTTATAAATAATAATTAAAAATTAGTTAAATGTTCATTAAAAAAAACTTACATATCTGAAGGTTCTCTCAGCAGTACGTCCAGCAGACGACTCACTCACTCCAATGTTTCTCATTGGTAAATTAGTTGATTCCTCTCCACTCCTTCCACCAATGTTTCTAATTGGTTAATTAGTCGATTCCTCTCCACTCCTTCCACCAATGTTTCTCATTGTTTTCACTTCACCCCCACCAGTGTTTTTATTGGTTGATTACTCACACTCGTTTGACCCACCACCAATGATTCTCATTGTCTTAACATTACTCTCCTCTATCCCCTCTCCTTTTCTCATTCTGTCGAATGCACTCCACCCACCATATTAGTTTTATTGTAATTTTTTCCTTTTTTCATCACCTAGGTGATGCTAGTGTATTAATTTTCGATTTCGCCACAAACCGCCATGTTGGTTGTTGTCGACCTTGACATTGACCCCAATTACATTGAACTCCAAACATCGAAAAAATTACATTCCTCACAATTGTCCATTACTAGCTGGTCGCAACAATGGGCCATACTGACTAACCGTACTAGTCATCGAATGACTCCACCCAATACTGGTTCCTAGCGAGACTGACTGAGCCCAAGACTAGCTCCGGACGAGACCAGTTCCTGTAAAACTTACTAGACCAACCAGCAAAACGAACCTGCCATACCACCCACCTATATCAACTGTGATGGACAATCTCGATAAAAGTCTCTGATAAGAGTCTTGTAGCTAACATCTTCGCACAAAATATTAGCAAAATTTTCGCAAAACATTTTAACGACAGCTGATATAATAAAAAGCGCGATATAGCATTACGACAATGCCACACATAGTTTAAGCAAGGTGATACATTGAATAACCACATCAAGAACTGCAACGATTCGTCTTTTGAGAGCCAGCAAGTTATGTAGTCAATACCCCCTGCTGCATCGACTGGTATTGATTCGTCAGGCGATAACGATGAGACAGTCCATGTTAAAGACGGAATAAGTGCAGTAGAGTCTGTTTTTGTGGAATGTACATTTGCAAGACTTTTGTGTGAAGTCGACGAACTTCAAAATAAACGGCCGTCGGCTGCAAATACTGATCATGTCCATGCGACTCCTACAAAGAAAAGTAAACTTGACATTGAGGATAAAATAGGAAGTGAAGACGATCATGAAGACAGCATTGATGATGACTACGACGACAGTGATGTGAAGTATCTAATGAGAAGAATGATGATTCTCTCGACACTCCCACACATTTCACCAAAGAGTTTCCTTCGACAGGTGGTGTGGCAGAAGGCGTCAAGAACGCTCGTTATATATTTCCCGAAGACCCGAATGAACACGTTGATTAACTCAAATATTCGATTGACTTCCAAATTGTGGGGATCTCATTACACATTTATGAGATATTTTCAATCATCGATGAACTGAAGGATCGGGGATATATCAGATGAGACTTTTGGCAACTATCAATGATATGCAGAGTTCTGAGAAATGTAAAAATCAAATGTACAAAATAAATAGAATGATAGAATGTATACAAGTAAATAAATTAAATTTATTTATACATAGTACTGTATGTTTAAATTCTTATACAGTCCCTTCTGCTTCTCTGCAAGATTTATTAATTTAGAGATTTAAACAATCTATTGCGATATTATATGTTAGATGAAATTTATGTGAGTGTGTGCAAGAGGAGGGCTATGGTTCTATGTTCTATATGGCGAACGAATGAAATGAGGGGAATATTATTTAGGAATGTTTCGCAGCTGGTTGGTTGGCCTGGTCAGTTGGCTTGTCGAGTTAGTATGACCCTTTGTTATGGTCAGNAGGAAGTGCTATATCCCAGAGCAACTAGGCGCCATGTCTGGTTTCGTCTCGACAAGACGCAGTTTTACGAGGCGGAGCGAGGCATGTTCACCCGACCTAGTGGAACACGTGAAATGACCGTTCACCAGGGGTCTGAACCTTGGAAGTTTAAAAGTAGCACACGCCTGTGAAAATTATATTATTTTGTACAAAATTATTATAGGCTATTGAAAATTCTCTTGGCAAACTATTTTAGAGTTTTACGTGTTCTATTCATGACAAGTAACTTCAGCTTTCTATTTTAAAAATCTTGTAGAACTTATAAATTTGATATAATACAAACAAAAATTTATATTAGTGTTGTCTTGACTGGATACACCCTAAGTCGAGGTACAAAGTACCATTGCAAAAATAGCTATGTACAACCACCATAAGTTAAATGTCCTAATATAATTAGCGTAGTAATAGTATGGTTACTTTAAAATTGTGAATTTTTGCATACTCTAAAATGAACTTGCTATAGTACATCGTAAAAGTGGTAAATTATAATACAAATTATGTAATTATTATACGGTTTACATCCGTTCCGCTTACAGCTTCCGCAGTTGGGTGCGTCGTATCGCCTTCCTCGCTTTCCCCTCACGTCTGCTACCTGGTGACGTCATCGGTCCCTGATTCGTCGGAACTGATAAAGAAGTTCCGCTAATGTTTCAGAAGTGCCGTTGAAAGTCCGAGAACATTAGATTTTGTATGATACTGTTCTAAAAAGGGATTAAGAGGTGTTGGAGGTAGAACCACTCATAAATAGAAGCAGACCGGCAGATCTGGTAGAGACGACCAGCGCGTAGCTAAAGATACATTTCTTGCTTGTTGGATAGATCTAGTATAGATAGGTATTTTTATGATTGTTGTTAATTTTTTAAATAAGTGGAAAATCATATGGAGTAAATATGAGGCGAAGAAAAATTTTAATTTACAGAATTTTTAATAGTTTGTAGATATTTTTAAGCAGAATTTAAAATGAACAGTGTGTTTTTTTTAATTTTGTAAAAATTGTTTTTAAATAATTAATAATAATTATTTAATTTTGTCTAATAAAGGGATTTATGTGCTTTTAGGGAAAAAGATCAAAAATATCCACCCAAAATAAAATAAAAAAACTTAAAATATATATTTTTTAATGTTCTCCTTTTTTAAATTTTAAATTTTCATTTGAAACAGTTTGAGAGTATTTAGATAATAATATCATTTCATTTCAATTGAAATATTTTTTTCCGAATGTAGAAATTTGATTAGTTTTCAGGAATATTCACCCATCACGTTCATGACCATCACAAACATAAACTTTCTTCTATTTTCTGCATTAATTTTATTTGAAATTTGATCACTATATATTATTCATTGGGAAGGAATAGAATTTACTCTGGAGCAAGGAATGTCACCAGACATGTATAAGAGTTGCCTATGTTTTAATTATTTTCTGGGTCACATCACTGTGCTCCCAGGATGGATATTAGTCTTCCCATTGGGTATGGTTGGTGTGAGTAGAATGAATATGATGAGTCGGGCACAACGGGATCCGTGATCGTACACTGAGCCAACCGGCGGCCATGTTGCGATGTTACCAGACCACAATCTTGGATAAGAGTGACCATGACATTGACCTTGACCCCATGCCCATAACCTTAGTAAACCTTGAAACCAAAAAAATTAAAAATCCGCCAAATATTTAAAATATATAAAAAAATTTAGGAAATGTTTTTTTGGCGTTACCCGACTGCCATATTGGATCTGATTGACATTGACCTTTACCTTTATTTCTGACCCTGCTGACCTTTAACATTGAACCCAAAAAATTCTAAAAATTCTAAAAAACATCTTAAAACATTTTTAAGGAATTCAAAAAACTGTAAAAAATTTGTAAATGTTTAGATAAGAACTATATTTAAGATTTATAAAAAAAATTCAAATTTCGAATGTTTGGGCTTACAAGGGACGGGGGACTTGAGCCGACCGGCCACCAACCATGTTATGACGTCACTCAACCACCATATTGAATCCATGTGAACTTGAACGTTATATTTGTCCTTGACCCTTCTGACCTTTGATTTTAAACCCAAAAATCGCAAAACATTCTAAAAAATTTCCAAAAATTCTAAAAAATACTTTAAAAGGTTTTTTAAAAATTCGTGAATTATAAAAAAATTTAGAAAAATATAAAACATTTATAAAAAATAATTTAAAAATTAATTAAATGTTAATTTAAAAAACTTACATTTCCGAATGTTCTCTCAGCAGTACGTCCAGCAGATGACTCACTCACGCCAATGTTTCTCATTGGTTAATTAGTCGGTTCCTCTCCACTCATTCCACCAATATTTCTTATTGTGTTCACGTCACCCCACCAGTGTTTTATTGGTTGATTACTCACACTCATTTGACCCACCACCAATGATTCTCATTGTCTTAACATTACTCTCCTCTATCCCCTCCCCTTTTCTCATTCTGACGAATGCATTCCACCCACCATATTAGTTGTTTCGCAATTTTTCCACTTTTTCAAGTTTATTAGTTATAGATTTCCCCACCACCCGCCATGTTGGTTGTTGTCGACCTTGACATTGACCCCAATGACATTGAACTCCAAACATCGAAAAAAATTACAGTTCGTACAATTGTCTATTACTAGCTGGTCGCAACAAGGGGCCATACCGACTAACCGTACTAGTCATCGAATGACTCCACCCAAGACTGGTTCCTGGCGAGACTGACTGAGCCCAAGACTAGCTCCGGACGAGACCAGTTCCTGTAAAACTTACTAGACCAACCGGCAATACGAACCTGCCATGCCACCCACCTATAGCAACGGTGATGGACAATCTCGATAAAAGTCTCTAATATGAGTCTTGTAGCTAACATCTTTGCACAAAATATTCAAAAAATTTTTCACAAAACATTTTTACGACAGCTGACATAAACAAACGCGCTATGAAGCATTACGACAATGGTCACACATAGTTTAAGCAAGGTGATACATTGAAGAACCACATCACGAACTGTAACGATTTGTCTTTTGAGAGCCAGCAAGTGATGTAGTCAACCCACCACTGCATCGACTGGTATTGATTCGTCAGGCGATCATTATGAGACAGTTCATTTTAAAGATTGAATAAGTGCAGTAGAGTCTGTTTTTGTGGAATGTACATTTGCAAAACTTTAGTGTGACGTCGACGAACTTAAAAATAAACGGCCGTCGGCTGCAAATACTGATCATGTCCATGCGACTCCTACAAAGAAAAGTAAACTTGATATTGAGGGTGAAATAGGAAGTGAAGACGATCATGAAGACAGCATTGATGATGACTACGACGACAGTGATGTAAAGTATCTGATGAGAAGAATGATGATTCTCTCGACACTCCCACACATTTCACCAAAGAGTTTCCTTCGACAGGTGGTGTGGCAGAAGGCGTCAAGAACGCTCGTTACATATTTCCCGAAGACCCGAATGAACACGTTGATTAACTCAAATATTCGTTTGACTTCCAAATTGTGGGGATCTCATTTCACATTTATGAGATATTTTCAATCATCGATGAACTGAAGGATAAAATAAATAGAATGTATGCAATAAGTAAATAAATTAAATTTATTTATACATAGTATTGTATGTTTGAATTCATATACAGTCCCTTCTGATTCTCTGCAAGATTTATTAGTTTAGAGATTTGAACAATCTCTTGCGATATTATATGTTAGATGAAATTTATGTGAGTGTGTGCAAGAGGAGGGCTATGGTTCCATCTCTATATGGCGAACGAATGAAATGAGGGGAATATTTTTGAGGAATGTTTCGCAGCTGGTTGGTTGGCCTGGTCAGTTGGCTTGTCGAGTTAGTATGACCCTTTGTTATGGTCAGCTGTGGTAGAAATATTTTGCAAAAATGTTGCGAATATTTTGTACGAAAATGTTAGCTACGAGACTCTTATATTTTATTTTCGAGATTGTCCATCATCGTTTCTATAGGTGGTTCGTATGGCAGATTGGTCTAGTTGGTTGGTATAGTCAATGTTAGGCTCAGTCAGTATCGCCAGGAACCAGTCTTGGGTGGAGTTAGTCTTGGGTGGAGTTAGTCTCGGGTGGAGTTAGTCTCGGGTGGAGTTAGTCTCGGGTGGAGTTAGTCTCGGGTGGAGTTAGTCTTGGGTGGAGTTAGCCTTGGGTGGAGTCAGTCGATGACTAGCACGGTTAGTCGGTATGACTCCTTGTTGTTGTCAGCTCATAATGGACAATTGTATGAACTGTGATTTTTCTCGATGTTTCTAGTTCAATGACATTGTTCTTAATGTCAGGAGCCGACAACAACCAACACAGCGGTTAAATCGATAGCATCTCTTGTGACTAAATCGAATATTAATACACTAGCATTAACTAGGGACGAAAAAGTAAATAAATGACAAACAATAAAACGAATATGGTGGGTGGAGTGCATTCGACAGAATGAGCAAAGGCGAAGGGGCAGGGAGGGGAACGTTAAGACAATGAGAATCATTGGTATAAGGTCGAATGAGTGTGAGTAATCAACCAATTAAACATTGGGAGGGGGGTGAAGGGAACACAAGTAATCATTAAATGAGAAACATTGGAGGAGGGAGTATAGGGGATCTGACTAATGAACCAATGAGAAACATTGGAGAGGGTCAGTCGTCTGCTGGACGTGGTACTCAGAAAACATTTAGAAATTTATGTTTTTAAAATAAACATTTGTATAAATTTTTGAAAATTAGGTCTTTATAAATGTTTATTTTTTTTTGTAATTAATGAATGTTTGAAAAAAATTTTATAATTTTTTTTAGAACTTTTTTGCTATTTCTTGGATTTAAGTTCAAAGATCACTTGTGTCAATGTCAAAGATCAAGTTCAAGGTCATTTGGATTAAATATGGTTATTTGGTGACATAACTACATGGTGACTAGTTTGCTTCATCTCCTGTCTCTTCAAAATCCAAACAATAAAATTTTTTGTAAAAGTTAATTTTTAATACATTTTGTAAACAAATTTTTTGCAATCTTTCATAGTTTTTTAATGTTTTAAAATAGTTTTGGGATATTTTTTGAAATTTTTTAGAATTTTTTGTGTTTAATGTAAAAGTTTAACAGGCAAAGTCAAATATAAAGGCCAGTGCCATTCAGATACAATATGGCAGTCGGGTGAAGTCAATGTAATCTGTTTCTAGATTTTTTAATTTTTTAGATTTCTTCGAATTTTATAGGATTGTTTGGAATTTTTTAGTTTCAAGGTCATCCAAGCTCATGGTTATGGGGGCAATGTCAATGTCGCGGGTCGAGGTCTAGGTCACCTAGATTCAAGATGGCTGGCGGTCAGATGACGTCACAACAAGTTGGTCGGTCGGCTCCGGCTTCGATCCCGGATACCGTTGTTCCCGACTCATCATAATAATTCTACTGCATGTACTGGATTCTGAACTCTTGCCAACTGGGTTACAATGACAGCCATTGCGTGAATGATCATAAAGAATGTTTGTATGTGATCCTGCTGGCCGTTAGGGGTCGCAGTGTTGTAGTGGTTAGACTACTCGCCTCCCACCTACGTGAACCGGGTTCTATTCCCGGCGGGATCACCCCCGGATTTTCGCATGTGGGAATCGTGTCGGACGATGCCGCTGGTCGGCGGGATGTCTCGGTGATCTCACGTTTCCCACGCCCTTTCACTCCGGTGCTGCTCCATACTCACTTCGCGTCACCCTTATAGGCTCTCAAGACCTCGATGTTAAGAGCCGCCATAATCTCTTCATTCTTCACTCATCCTGTTGGCTGTTAGTAAACACTCACATGCTTGCTACAGTAAGCCGTTGGTCATACCTTCAAGCTCGAAATTAGACGAAGTTATTCGCTTGAAAGCAAANGGAGGGAGTAGAAGGGATCTGACTAATGAACCAATGAGAAACATGGGAGAGGGTCAGTCGTCTGCTGGACGCGGTACTCAGAAAACATTTAGAAATTTAAGTTTTTAAAATAAAAATTTGTATAAATTTTTTAAAATTAGGTCTTTATAAGTGTTTATATTTTTTGTAATTAATGCATGTTTGAAAAAAATTTTCATAATTATTTTTACAACTTTTTTGCTATTTCTTGGGTTTAAGTTCAAAGATCACTTGTGTCAATGTCAAAGATCAAGTTCAAGGTCATTTGGATTAAATATGGTTATTTGGTGTCATCACTACATGGTGAATAGTTTGCTTCATCTCCTGTCTCTTCAAAATCCAAACAATAAAATTTTTTTTTAAATTTAATTTTTAATACATTTTGTAAACAAATTTTTTGCAATCTTTCATAGTTTTTTAATGTTTTAAAATAGTTTTAGAATTTTTTGTGTTTAAGGTAAAAGTTTAACAGGCATGTCAAATATAAAGGCCAGTGCCATTCAGATACAATATGGCAGTCGGGTGAAGTCAATGTCATTTGTTTCACGATTTTTTTATTTTTTCGATTTCTTCGAATTTTATAGGATTTTTTGTAATTTTTTAGTTTCAAGGTCATCCAAGCTCATGGGTATGGGGGCAATGTCAATGTCGCGGGTCGAGGTCTAGGTCACCTAGATTCAAGATGGCTGGCAGTCGGATGACGTCACAACTTGTTGGTCGGTCGGCTCCGGCTTCGATCCCGGATACCGTTGTTCCCGACTCATCATAATAATTCTACTGGCATGTTGTGGATTCTGAACTCTTGCCAACTGGGTTACAATGACAGCCATTGCGTGAATGATCATAAGGAATGTTTGTATGTGATCCTGTTGGCCGTTAGGGGTCGCAGTGGTGTAGTGGTTAGACTACTCGCCTCCCACCTATGTGAACCGGGTTCTATTCCCGGCGGGATCACCCCCGGATTTTCGCATGTGGGAATCGTGTCGGACGATGCCNGGATCACCCCCGGATTTTCGCATGTGGGAATCGTGTCGGACGATGCCGCTGGTCGGCGGGATGTCTCGGTGATCTCCCGTTTCCCCCGCCCTTTCATTCCGGTGTTGCTCCATACTCACCTCGCGTCACCCTTATAGGCTCTCAAGACCTCGATGTTAAGAGCCGCCATAATCTCTTTATTCTTCACTCATCCTGTTGGCTGTTAGTAAACACACTCATCCTGTTGGCTGTTAGTAAACACTCACATGCTTGCTACAGTAAGCCGTTGGTCATACCTTCAAGCTCGAAATTAGACGAAGTTATTCGCTTGAAAGCAAAAATGTATTATATGTTTGTTATCGTCCGAATACTAAAGACGCAGCGCTTCCCCACACCTGCGATCTCTCAGTATTACTCTTCACACATGAATATATATAGTTTTCTGATCCATTCATATCATGAATTCGTTAATCGTCAATATCAACACATCATATAGGTACAGTTTTTATTACTTAGTCACACATGTCATATAACGATACGCGAGTCTTCGTGAATATAACCCGAAATCCTTCTATTAATTTCTCTATAGTGTATTTCATCCTAGGAACAACTTCAGTTGTAATCCAGCTGGGAATCAAGAAAATAGTTATTTATAAATACTTGTATTGCTGAGCCTTGCTTGTTCTTGTCTTGTATTTATGTTGTTGAGTCTTTTATAAGATAGCATACACAATTAAGGAATTATGAAATAACGTGGGTAAGGCAACCTCCACATCCGATTTCGCTTCAGCATTATCTTCCTATCATAGTGCTCTTTGTCCGTGTTTGAATCCCGGTAAGTCACGGATAGGTATGCCATTTTTAGAAAAAAATTTAATTGTTTTTAATATGAAAGCTACCCGTGATAAATCGACTTAGGCTACTTACAAAAGGAATTTAACTAGAATTATAAAAATATATGTTTACTACCAGCCAACTTCCCGGTTTGAATCATCGTGCTTACTACTTTAGGTTAGCTCAGTCTGTGTCATGGACTGATGACTTGTGGAAACACGTGGAATGTGGAGCTGCTCGGTACTCAGTTCATGCACATATAAAATAAAATTCTGCTGGTGGGATATGCAGGTTTTATGCATGTGTTTAGTTGTATTTGAGGCTAATATTTCAGTAACCTAGAATGATGATATATCTTGATGACTGTTCTCCCTTCTGTATGAAGAAACGTTTGTTCGGTGTATCTATTGAGATGTGTAAGATTCGGTCATCATTGAAGACTTTCTCGTCATTTGCCCATAGGTCGCCCACCTCTAACATTATCGACTGATAGTAAGTGCCACTAATGCGTGACTTTAATTCATCACGTTTCATTTTTCTGTTCTGCTGAGAAAGGAGAGGGATAATGCTATAAATAAACACCTCACAAAAGTTCGGGATATACATAAAGAAAGCAAAAAATTATGAAATACAGATAAAAGAAAGTATTACAATTAGACGTTACCAACGGTACCGATACAAAACGTGAAATTCAAAGTGTTTATACAAACAAAAAACCTTTTTCCAATATTACAGTCAAATAAAAACTTAAGTACAAAAAAAAAAAAAGTTATGGTGTCTCTGAATAGGAAGGGTTTCTTTCTCCCCACTGCAGCTTAGTGCCGTGTATGACCTCCATGTGCATTGTACAGGTCCCTAACACGCCGTGGCATGTTTGTGATCAAAGTGTTGATGTCATCTTCCGGAAGAAGGTCCCATTCCATCTGAGCAGCTGTTATGAATTTCTGGAGGTTGTATATGGTTATAAACTGCTGTTTTCAACTTGTCCCAGGCATGTCCAATGCGTTAGTGCGCTTTNATATCACAGTCAAATAAAAACTTAAGTACTTAAAAAAAAAAAAAAGTTATGGTGTGTCTGACTAGGGAGGGTTTCTTTCTCCCCACTGCAGCTTAGTACCGTGTATCACCTCCATGTGCATTGTACAGGTCCCTAACACGCCGTGGCATGTTTGTGATCAATGTGTTGATATCATCTTCCGGAAGAAGGTCCCATTCCATCTGAGCAGCTGTTATGAAAACAGAAAGTGNGTTGATGTCATCTTCCGGAAGAAGGTCCCATTCCATCTGAGCAGCTGTTATGAATTTCTGGAGGTTGTATATGGTTATAAACTGCTGTTTTCAACTTGTCCCAGGCATGTCCAATGCGTTAGTGCGCTTTCTGTTGATCAAAAAATAATTACAGAACTCCTATACCATCCCAACTGCCTTATCGCACAATATTTCAAACTTTTATTGAGGCGTATATAAGAATTCGGGAGAGTAAAATTCTACAAATATTTTACAGTCACCTTTGTTTTAAACCGTAATTTTTTTGGGTAAAATTAGTTTACATTTTTAACACGTATTGTTGTGGAAATATTGGCATTCTAGAAATTGCTTGCAATTATTTATGCTTGTTGATTATGTGTTTACTGTTACATTCTACATGTGGCTTGGCCTCATTGTTAATTGCAGAAAGTGCTGCAATTCGGGAGTTGCAGGCTGTCTCATACTGGTGAGTCGTACACGTTGTAATAGGCTGTTTGGAGTTCGAACGTGGCACAATGCATAATGCTTGAACTGCGCAGCACAATTTTTTGGTACAGAATGTCATCGAAATTAAACGAAGCTGAACATTNCAATGCATAATGCTTGAACTGCGCAGCACAATTTTTTGGTACAGAATGTCATCGAAATTAAACGAAGCTGAACATTGCGTGTGTGCTCTTTGTTAGAAAGACGAAAACACGATTTTAAACTTATTTTACTTCAGCCCATATTAAACTATTTCAGATGAAATAAACAATTTCATGCTGTTTTTGGTATCGTTGGTGCAATTGCCGGCAATAAATAATCTGTTATTTATTCTTGGCTGTCACTAGTTAAAATTCAGGGGCAACTGTGCTGTAATGGTTAGACTGGCCGCCTCCCACCTAGGCATACCTAGTTCGATCCCCGGCGGGGTCGCTCCCGGATTTTCGCACGTGGGAATCGTGCCGGACGATGCCGCTGTTGGGCGGGTTTTCTCGGAGATCTCCCGTTTTCCCCCGCCCTTTNAGAAGGGGGAGGAGGAAGTCGTCTCACCTGGCCTCCTATAGGCCGAACCCACGCATCTTTCGTATAGTCCATTCGCGGTTTCTTCACAGTTTTTGAATTAAACCTTTGGAAAATCATCCCGTCCATGACGTGTTCGGTTGTTTTCTAAAAACAAATTCACGTACTAAAAGCCTTTTAGAATCGTTTCAGTATAAAATCACATTATTTATATGTTGAACATTTACTTATTCTGTTCATAAAATGTAATATTTCATTAGTAATTAACATGAATATGTACAGGGAGAAAAAAGGAGCGTTGGTAATGACTAGTAAGAAATAGCTTTTATCGAAAATAATATTAGAATGAGTGCGCACGAAAGCGGCGTGGTGTCCTTTTGGTGTAATTTTCTAGACTTAGCCAATCTTATTTGCATGAGGCGGAGGGAAAGCCTGGAAGTAGAACTTAAGCAAGGCTTCAGCAAAATTGGAATTAAACGTGAACAGCCTATACCCCGCTTCTCCGCTTGCCGGCAGGTGATACTGACACAGACGTACATCGAAAATCGTCCGATACAGTAGGCATATTGCGAAGTACACATACAGAGCTGTTAGCGATTGACAGGTCGTTAAAAATATATTTAAATAATTTTTTTTTCGCGGAAGGTTGTCAGTAGTGGTGATTGCTAGGACGTCAGGCCCTCACGACAATGTGACAGAACTAATTGTGATTCAGTGATCACCCACCGAATGACTCATCACGTGAGCATAGAGCTTGCAATCGATTGTGTTTCCGACCTCACTAACATATTATATCGCGTGTTTCCGCACTTAGCCATGCGTAAATGCCAATAAAGAGCACCTGGAGAGAGTTCGCAGACTTTTGCGGCTATGGTTTTAGTCTACTTGAAGGACATCCCATTCTTGAGAAAGAAACTGAAAAGTAAAACAAAGTCTCAAACGAAATTTTCTTGAGAGACTGACGAAGACAAATTGAAAACAGAAGAAAATTGTAAACGTGACCCCGAAAAAGTAGCGACCAGAAGGTATTGACACGTCTTTGTGTCGGTAANTAAACAGAAGAAAATTGTAAACGTGACCCCGAAAAAGTAGCGACCAGAAGGTATTGACACGTCTTTGTGTCGGTAAAACGGGTCCGTGTGTAACAGTGTGGTGATAGTCCTTAATCGTGAATTCAGCTGGAGATGCCTGAGCACTGCCATACGTGCCTTGGGGCTACATATGATTGCGTCTGCCTAAAAAAGTCCCCCTTCCCCCCTTACTCCATCATGATCTAACGTGTTGAGGTGAAGGTTAGAGAAGGAAGAAGATTTATTGCTTCTCTGGGCCCGGCCCCACGCGCCTACAAGACGGCTGACAACGCAGGCGAGGTATTGAGTAATAATAACCGCGATTTGGGCCCCAGTCGTTTCCTTGGTAGCCATAATTGAAGAGGGGAAAGGGAAAAGCTGGAATAGTCACCTTAATACCCCCCCCCCCTTTCCGACATAAAGGTGCGCAGACACTCATCTGTTACATATATTCAAAATTTAAAAAAAGATCTAGTCTACGTAGAGGGGATTTCAGGGTTTTTATTATTGGAATTGCGAAAACAGCAGGAAGTGAGTTGGCAATATCTTGCCTACGGTATTGGTCTGCGTTGCCCAGAAGAAGATTGTTGGGGAACAGATAACTCTGTGTATTGTTTTAAAATATTGGCCATATTTATTCATCCCCTTTTTGCCTGCACAATTTTACAGCTACTGCAACTGAGTATTTTAGTATATTTTTGCAAACTGACAGATTAGTTAAACTGGTCTCTCACTTGGAGTATTTCTTTTATTTGAAATTTTTTGGGCTTCAATGCCACTAAATGCGTGAAAGGCATGCATGGGCAAAATCATAATACAGGATGTTTCAGTAAAAGCGTGCAAAAATGAAACTGGCTATAGAGGCCGCACCTCGCAACGTTAGATTGGGAACACGTGATCCGCGAAGCCAGGGAAAGGAGACATGAGCGTAAACATGTCTGACACGAACACAAGTCGTCGGATTGGTTATGCGTGTTATTGACATTTCGCGCGTACACTACTGACAGGCAGTACTGCACAGGACCGTTCCATTGACGGGCCGGTGTTGACGTGTTGTTNCATTTCGCGCGTACACTACTGACAGGCAGTACTGCACAGGACCGTTCCATTGACGGGCCGGTGTTGACGTGTTGTTGAAAGTGACGGCAAGCAAGCATGTCAACGGAGTTCGAGATAATGCCGCAGCCATTCAAATAGCCCACGGGCGTTGCNGAAAGTGACGGCAAGCAAGCATGTCAACGGAGTTCGAGATAATGCCGCAGCCATTCAAATAGCCCACGGGCGTTGCGCCTGTTGTTGACACACGCGCACACTGTGGAAATGCTGGGACGACAGAACCATCTCGTGAACCGTAGGTGAACCACACACGCAGAATGGGTCGCCCACAAGTTTACGCCCATGTCTTCTTTAGATGGCCTCGCGGACCACATGTTGCCAGTATCAAAACGTTCCGCGTTGCGGCCTCTATTCCCAGTTTCAATTCTACACGCTTTTACTGATTGACATAAAAAGTTTTGCGTGTGCGTGTGTGTGTTGGTGTGGTTTATGTTAAAAGCGCCAGNCTCTATTCCCAGTTTCAATTCTACACGCTTTTACTGATTGACATAAAAAGTTTTGCGTGTGCGTGTGTGTGTTGGTGTGGTTTATGTTAAAAGCGCCAGGCAAGCATTTTGAACCCCTTACTACAGAAGTCCGGTAAGATGCAGATCAGTGCAAACCTGCGAGGAAGTTACCGATTAAATGAAATGCAAGGGTGATGATTTTTTTTTGTATTTTTGTATTTTGAGAAGTTTTGTTGTTCCCTTGTGATAAACTTCCAATGTCACTTAATTGCTGTTAATTGTGATGTCAAGTCAGGAAGAGTAAAACTATTCTAGCTTTAATATATGTTTTAATTATTTAGCATAATTTAATTTCGCCCCATGTTAGGGACTTCAACTTTTATAACCCTGATTTTAGATTCATGAGGGTCTATAGCAGACAATGAAAAGGGTCGTGTTTTTTGTCAACGAATAATTTTGTAATATAATTTTATTACGTGACTTTTATTTAACGAATGGTGTTATAATAACTGATCCTAGACGTTCTTGTTGGTATTAACACCAGTTCATCCTAATTGGAGTTGCCCGCCTGAGTCCCGCTGAATGTTGTTGTCCCAGTGTGTATAACCACGTGGCGTATTTTTTAATACGGTGACAAGCATTTGTATGCGGGAGATCTTGTACTAGAGTTTTTGCCTGGTGCGCGAGGGGAATGGGGGATAGGTTTTCCAAGTGATTTTCCGTTACCATTCTAGCTAGACAAATGCTTGCACACCTCCTGAAGGGACACTATTAACTAGCAGTTAAAATTTATTATTTATTTTTTTTCAATTTTCTTACAAGTTTAATTTAGAAAGTACATACAATTTTCTGTGCACGGCATAGAATACATAACAGTTTCCCGAACTTTCTTTACAGCTGCAAATTCACTGCTTCCAGTATTTTCTAAATGGTAAACCTACTAATTTCTGAGAAGGAATAAGTGAACACGTCGAACATATGAGAATAGCCTTGACAACTGTAACAACAGGCACACAAGAACTACTTCAGAAAAATCACTTAAATGCCCTGTCACCATATAATAAAAATNTAGAACAACGTAGAAACCCGTAGGGGGGGGGGGGATAATGTTGCCCGCCAAGGACGACCGGTGAGCTGGCCAAAGGAAAGGAAGGAGTAAATTAAGGGCACTTTATAACAGCGGGCTACTGTGGTTTTTGAGGTTGGCGCCCTGCGGCGAAGAAGCGCCAGATCAACTTCGGTCAGCAGAAGGACCGGCGCAGTGGATTTAATGGCCTCCATTAACTACTTAAGAAGTACTGCTCGTTGTGTTCAGACGCCAGTAAGATGTCGGCAACTCTCTACAGTAACACCGATGCACCAAAAAAGTTCTACCATGCGCGTGTCAATGGTGGGAAAAATTTAGCAGAAAAGAGGCAATAGAACAGTTGAGTTGACAGTTTCGCGTGGCTCTTAAGAGTGGCATGCAGTCCCATCTCGAGTGAGAAAAACACTGTTTTTTTTGTAATAATGATTATTTTAGAACTTTTGAAGATATGGCGACAAAATGTTTTTCCATATAAGTAAAAAATTAAATTGTTCGAGCAATTGTTATACTTTTCCATTCCATCGGTGTAAAATATATTTTTTAAAATGACGAAATTGCGTATAATTTTGCGCATGATTCACAGCTTAACCCAGCCTATAAAATGACACCAATGAGACAGCGCACCTCATTCGTATGATCTCAGTTTAATAAAATAATTTGCATAAGTATGACTTCTTACTAGGCATTTTAAACGCACTTACACTCTCCCTGTATTTATACATATAAATTATAAACGAAATAATATAGTTTATAAATAAAGTATAATGAAAATTTCAATTGAACAAAAAATAAGGTATTTTTATGTCAACAATAGTTTAAAAAACGTTTGTGGTACATAGAATTATTTCGGAAACAACCAATCACGTCATACATGGGGTGCTTTTTCAAAAGTTTATTTCAAAAAGTGTGAAGAAACCGCGAACAAACTATAGTCTGTCGATGAACGGTCGGATTGCAAGCGCACGACTTAAACAGGAAGTCTGGAGTTGTCCGCGATGTTACCCCAGCCCATCGCTGAGAGCGAATGACGCACGGCTTGAGGGAGGGTAGGGTGAGTCTTTCCCCTCCACGCGCCTAACTCTGGCATCAGGTGCCCTGAGTTGACCACGCCCCGGCCCCGAAACTCCACCCAGCCACGCCGTATTTCCAGCACTGAAAGATCAACGATTAGCTTAGGGTTATCTATATACCACTCTTAACAACGACGTCTTGAGAGCCGATGAGGGATAAGTGAGGTGAGAATGAAGCAGCACCGGAATGCAAGGACGGGTGAAATTGAATTTTGCAACGATGACCTCTTTCACGGTGTCACATAAGAGGGGGGTTGCAGTGGCTATAGCTCTCATTTCCCGTCATGAGTACGCGTACAATATCCTTTCTTTGTACACACATTTTCGAACAGGAGGTCCATCTCAACACCATCCCATACTTCACTCGGCTCTTCTCCCCAACACGACGAGACAAGTTCGATTTCAGACAGGGTCGCGTCCAGATTTTCGCTCTTTCATTCCCCAGAAACATTCCTTTCTCAGTTCGCATGTTTGTCAAACAAATCTCAGGCAACTTAAACGGCCCGAATAATACATAATACTGCATATTGAACCATATTCACCATACCATATTTTCTAGCTCAATTTTTCTTTAAAACTGACCTTTGCATTTTATTTTATACACCACTGAAATCATATGTTTTTCAGAAAAGTAGTAAGGTAAGAGTCAATAAATTAAAAGTGCACAACTAAGAACACATAAATGCATTATCCAACTTTTTCCATATATTCAATCTTTGCATTTCTCTGATGTTTGCATATGACGGATAGTACACAAGGTTTTCATTCGATGTAACCCCTTTACTTAAGTTCACCTATGATTACAGATATCTCCTTACTGTGCATGGCAATAAAATGCCTTGAGTCTATCAACAAGTTCATTTGAGACTTCAGGAAATATGTAGTCGGTATTCTTGTCGTCTTCCACATTATTCACGGCACTTTTTTCAGCAAAGCCCGTGGGGAGATGTGAGGACGTCAAAAAAATCGCCACTGTTTTCATCGTCAACACGGCCTTCATTATCGTATACATGGCCCTTCCTTTTTTTCGCAACTCTTCAAGCCGGAACGAAATCTCACATACGCTGAAGAAACTTAGAAAAAATCACTAAGATATGACTCACCATAACCTGCTTTATTTACGTAATATTCTCACAGCACACAGCAAGCAGCGTCTCTTCGATTGTGATTAGCAGGGGTATTGACGGGGGAGCATGTCATGAAAAAATAGCCTCCCATGAACCCTGATATAAATCGACCCGGGGAAACAATCATTGAAATACTGCTGCCGTCGATACCAAGCACGATGGAAAATCACAACTTTGAATATTTATGAAAATAAAATTCTGATATGAAATCTTACTGTTGGGTATAACAGAGATCACGATCAGATCATAAATATATGATTGTAAGTATGCATAAAGTCGGTTTTTTGAGCCACGGCGATTACGTTCAGGCACATCCTCGTGTTTGCTAATAACGCCTTAGGCTCCTTACGCACTAAGGTGAAAACGAGCCCATGCTTACACAAGTAAAATTTCTCAACATCGCACCTCAGTCCTTCACCAGAGGTAAAGTAACTCTTTTCCGCATTAAAATGACGGCAGCAATAAATTAAATCTCTATTCCCGATGCAAAAATATTTGCAAATTGTTCTGTGAACACTACGATAATCACCATCCCAGAGAACCACCAAACGTGGCGGTGGAAATCAGGCACACTTCTATAATCATTATTTCGCACTGACACAGGACCGGACACGCTCAATATTTAATTTTCTCGAGCCAGCAATCGGAAACGTAGTTCAACCCATCAGTTTTCCAGTGGAAGATATCGAGATTCTAGAAATTTGTCGGCCGAGACTCAGTCAGCTCATCACTCATAATGAAGGAGCGTTCGTCCATATGAAGATTCTTACCAGTTTGATTCAGGGAGAAAATACGGATGTATTATAAATATAAAAAAAAATGTGAGGGAACCCTGAGAAAACCCTCATAATCAGTTCGCACTAGCAAGAGCACCGGGGAAAATATAAAACCCGCCGATAACGTCGCCTATGCACTAACATATATTTATATTAGTGTATAATATGCTTTAGACATATTTTTTATATTAGCATATTATATGCATATATATTTACATTACCATGTTATATGCATATATATTTATATTATCTCATAATATGCAAATGGAACTCCAGCCACTGCAGTCCCCCTCTTATGTGACACCGTTGAAGAGGTCATCGTTGCAAACAGTGCCTGGGGTGCCGTTTTCGACGGGCAGTCTGAACTGATGTGTCCAAATCTTCATAATTTCGCAGATTGCAGTAGGCCTTATGACCTGAGTAATCTCTCATGCAGCCTGATACTTTTTTAATTTTGCATGGGTAATAAATCTTATGAGCGTAAACATGAGTATTTTTAATATTATTTTTGGTGAATATATTGCTTATGTACTTACGTAATACGAGATTTTGTATCTTCATGGCATCACGAGTAGCTGATTGAGCACAAGTATGCTAGCAAGCGTCAGAACTCTTTCTGAGCATGAAGAGGTGTACAAAGTTTGTCACAAAAATGAATACCGATAATGGGTTATTTAGCTCTCACTTACGACCTTTTGAAAATTTATTGTTCATATGTCTATGTGATACACCGGCATGCCTGGGCTGAAACATTGCCAAAATGCGTATGTATCTCTGCATATTCATAACATAAATAACTGGGGACTATTTTAGAATCGGTATTTAACTCTGATATTATGACGTGTACTTTGTAATAAAAAAAAATTATGTTAAGGGACTGGACTTATTTATATATTTATTTTTTCAATGATCAGCTTTTTGGTATGTGAACATAGACGATTCCCCTAAATTTTCAAGATTAATACAACTGAAACCACTAGGGTTACTTCACCTTGGAATATCGCTTCGATTCGGAAATATAAGTATATAGTACTGTTCGTAGCATGAAGTGTATTATCTTAAGTTCGTTATTGGGAAATTTATTCCCCATATTTCTGTAATAGGTGGCCTTTATTCCCTTACCTTAATTATATATATATATATAAAATCTATAACAAACATCCAAAAACACTTTCGCATTTATATATAAAGATATATAAATGCGAAAATGTGTTTGGAAGTTTGTTTTTCCCTCTTTCAAGTTGCAATGGAGCAACGGATCGACGTGATTTTTTTTTACACAGAGATAGTTGGAGGACCGGGAAGTGATGTAATAGGCTACTTTTTATCCTGAGAAAATATCTTATTTAAATTTATTGTTAAAATTCTTATTGGAAAATAAAAAAGTACACAAACGGAATAACAATGCAATATCAACAATGCAACGTCAACAATGCAACGCCGCAACCGAGCAATAAATCGTCGTAATTTATTGCACAGAAATAGTTGGAGGGTTTAAAGGTGATATTGGAAACTTTTAATTGTGAGAAAATATCTGAAAAGAATTACTCAATACGTAATTTTCTTTAATAATTCAATTCACTGTATTTGCTTTTGGTTTCCTTTGATTCGCTTTTCGTTTTGGTTTTGTTGTTTAGGAATATTCTAATATTGTTCAATTAATTAGACTGGATTGACATTTGGTACTGATTTGCACTTTGAATTGAATTTGTTTTTGTTTATTAGTTTGACTGTTATTTTTTGTTGTTTAGTTTTTCATAGTCTGTAAAATAAATAATGCCTCGCAAACGAAAATCAAGTCTTTCAAGAGCATCGTATCAAGCACAAGCGAAAAGATTTGCTTGATCGCAAGAGTCTTCAGAAGATGCCGAACTGAGAAGACAAGAGCAAGCACAGCGACAAGCTGCTTTGAGAACCGCTGAATCACCTGCTCAGATTCAGGAAAGGCTCGAAGAACAGGACGCACGCCAGGAACATCTCAGGATATTAGAGACTCCTGCCGATACTCAATTCCATCGAGATGAACAGGCAGAGCGTCAAGCCCTATTAAGAGCCTCCGAAACGCCTGTTCAGACCCAACTACGACTGGAAAAAAAAAGCAGAACGACAGGCTGCTTTAAAGGCGTCCGAAACACCTGAATAGTCTCAGGCGAGAAGAATCGCAAACGCGGAACTCCAAGCGGAACGTCGACGAGCTTTTCAAAGAAACACTTGGTCTGTAATTTAATCACGCGCCATTTCATTACAATCCCTTAATAAATTATAAGAATCACAGGCTTATTGTTATCGAACTCATGGGTAAGTCATGCCGGTTTTGTAGTGCTTTGAAATGGAAAGATGAGACCGTAGGGATGTGCTGTTCCAGCGGGAAAGTTTCCCTTCCTTTACTTGGTGAGCCAGAAGAGCCTCTGAAAACTCTCTTTTTGTATGACGTTGATGAATCACGGCGCTTTTGAGATAGGATCAGAAAGTACAACTCATGCTTCCAAATTACATATTTTGGAGTTGACAGAGAGATAAGAATGCCCGGATTTTCGCCAACGTCTACTGTTCAAGGGCAAGTGTATCATAGAATATGTGCGCTTTTTCCAGCTGTCAGTAAACAGCATACATTCTTGCAGGTATATTTCATTAGTAACGAAGAAATTGAAACAAACCGCCGCTGCCAATTTATTCAAGTAGTTGAAAGAGACACGGTGTTGAAAATTCAAAGAATGTTGCATGAACATATCATCTTGATAAACACATTTAAAACTGCTTAAGAGGATTTTAAGGTAGTTATCCACGCTGGCAGGACTCCGCGTGGAGAGCATGAGATGCGCTACAATGCACCTTTAATCAGGTGTGACGTGTAAGTGTGTATGATATATATTATAGTAGTTTACTAATTTATATATATATATATATAATGTTGTAATTGTCTTTTCCCTAACTATTTATTAGTGCATCGTTGTAAAAACTAAAAACTCAACTGTACCTGGGTGAAGCCGGGCCGGGTTGCTTGTATATATATATATTCGGTGCAAAAATGGCTTTGGTTTTCCCATCGCAACAAGAGTTAAATATTTAATTCATAAAAGGAGATTTACACTCGTATTTGGCCATGTGAGTGGGTCGAATATACTGTTAAAATTTTTCCTCCCAAACTGTTAAACATTAACTGACAACTGTGAACGTGGGCGTGGTAAATATTTCTAAGTATATGCATCAGTGGATGAAAGGAGTCTTTCATTGGATTGCGATGAGAACAATAATGACCCGAATCGGTATATATTCCTAGAGTTATCAGACTGGCCAAACACGCATCATGTCCGAAATGGTAGCTTTAAATACCTGTAAAATGCAAAATGGTGTCTCAGTATGCTTGAAATCTGCAAGGAATTGCTGATACCAAGTAAATATTTGTGCTCAATATAGTGATTTTTTTTAAGTTAATACGTACACATTTGCCTGCATTACGTCTTTTAACTTTTGTGGGTTTTTTTTCGTCCTCGAAACGAGGCTGGTTCACGATACTGAAAGCCCGATGCTGAGTGTTCGAAGTGAGAGAAAGTGGCGCAACTCCCTTCCTCTTATGATGAACACATATAAATATTTTTTATTCGTGACTGTATTAGATTCTTGTAAAATAATAGCGTGAGTTTACATTATCTAAGGGACGTGCAAGCTAAAATAATAATACAAGTTAATTTTATACTATTTTGATACGGGGCGAGTTGCTAGGGAAAGCGGGATTAAGTATGGACTCTACCAAGGAACCATCCCGCCATTACCTGGAGTGATTTTTTAATTATAAATTCGGGCCGAACGAGTCGATAATCGAACCCGAGTTCCCAGGTACATGGGTATTCCCTTGTGTTGACTTGTGCGTGTAGTTATCTGTGTTTATTATCCTATGAATTAAAGTTTGCTTGTGTNTAACCCCCCCCCACCCCCTCGGGCGGTTAGTGCGCTAGGGAAAAGTCCAATAAAACACCTGTTGCAGCGTGGCTGGCCATGTGCGCGAGCTCAAGTTACGATTGCAGGCGTCTCTCGTTTACTTCTGTAATGAGACTTGTGACCACTTATTTATGTATGCTTTTGTCTTAATAGTTTATTGATGTGTCTATTAGTCTCGCCTGAAATTGGGATATTTCGGGCTCCATGTGTGTGTTTGAGGTATGAGCAAGTGGAGAATAATTGTATCCTCCTCTTTATTATTTCTTAATTTCACAGCATTATAATGTATGTCTGGTTTCGCCGGAATTAATTAAAATATTCACATTTGATATTTTTAAGCGAAATAAAACAAGGTACAGTTCGAGCCAGAATTTATTTACAAAAAAATTGTACACAGAAATAATTTTCTACATTCGAAGGGTATTAACATAACACTAACAATTTCGTGGTCTCCGTAACGCGCTGGCTGCAATATGCTCTAATTTTTTCGCACTTGTGAAGTCTTTCCTGATTTGTCTCGACGAGGTTGAAAGGTGATGAATGAGAGCTGTATGCGCGTGTCTTTACTGGACATCGTATTGTGGTATAAATCTGCATGGTGGACTAGCATTTCGGGAATAAACCATGTTTTAGTTCGCGTAATTCAGAAAGAGTGAATACTATTCACACTTGGTGGATTAGAGGCCGTACACATATATATATACACATGTTCGCATGTCACTTTTCATTCGACTTAAGTCACATAGCATTGTATCAGGGACTGCGATGAGGAGGNGGGGTTGACCGTGGATCATATATATCTCTTTGTTAGAGCGAGAGCACACGCATGTATGGAAATACAGAAATGGGCATATAAAGAGTTTTATATGCTGACAATGGCTACTAGAAAAATCGCCGCACGTGGAGTAACCATCTGAGTATTTTTTTCGCGCTGCCTAAATTTCTTATGTACTGATTTTAAAATTGGGAGGAAATGTTTCTCTTTATGAGCGTCCATTCCTGGGTTAGGGGGAATGTCTGGGTTCCTTCACTGTGCGTATCACATACCGTGAGTGGTAGCGAAGTGGTTTTAACTCTATTTTTGGGTTTTCGAGCCATGATTACTTTATAGAAAGCAGCACAACGCATCCTTAAACGAAACATAATTATTTCCAATTCCAATATTTTTTTATTTTTACGTTCGTACACGCTATATATATACACGTTATGTTAGTGACGACTAGAGCCTCAATGAACATCTTTTTCTTTATATTACAACAAAACTTATATACTAAATGTTTTATATTCTTTAAATGACAACAAAACTAATATACTAAATATTTTTTCTTAACCATTAGTGATTTTTAAAGCTTACGTGAGTAGGACATAACTCGAGATAAAATAAAAATCTATATACAGCAGAATCCTAATAATTCGTATTGTCAAGGGACTGAATGTTAAATATGAATTATCGAGATATTCAAATTAGCGGGATTACCAATAATCGGGAGCAAAAAAAGAAAAAATACATAATAACGAGATTAATGCAAAGTTGCATTAATATGTAATGATAAACGCATGGCTACATATTATGTATACATAAGTACTGTATATATAAATTAATAATTATATCAATAAAAACACATTAAAATTTACGATTAAAAAAAATCTGTAATTTTCTTTTGGTGCAAGCCTTGCAGACGGGTATCGTCGATGGCTTTGTCAAGCATGTTCAAAGCAGAAAATACTTCATCGCCAACGTCTGATTTCGCTAATAAATGGCGCACATTGTTGATGTATTGTTTAACCACTTTAGATGTAATTGTCAGCACATCATATTCGTCATGACCTTCACCATCAATGTCCTGAGATGGAACCAAAATTTCGTCTTCAGTTAGAATCCCCGCTACCGCTAGGTCATCGTCAAAATGGACGAAATCTTCAAACGTTATAGAATTTTCTTCATTTTGAGGAAGACGATTCCATTTCACAGGGCATTCTAAGTCTTGTTCAGTAACTGCTTATGAAAGTTCCACCTTCGTGAATCCACAGCACGAAAACAGTTTTTTATTGTGCTTTCGCTAACACTTTGCCACGCCTTGTGAGCAATGTTCATGGCTGAAAATAAGGTGATTTTATGATCCTTCCCATCTTCGATGCTGTCAAGGAGTTGCATCACTACTTCCTTGCGGTAAAAGGTTTTAAACGTTTTAATAATCCCCTGGTATAGAGGCTGCAGCTTAGAAGTAGTGTTGGCAGTCAAAAACACATTAACATGACTGAGCGGTGCGGTATTGTTGTGGGCCGTACAATTATCCATGAAAAGCAGAATTTTTCGCTGCCTTTTCTCCATATCAGCATTCACTGATTGTATCCATTCCTTGAATAATTCGTCCGTCATCCACGCTTTTTTGTTTGCACGATAGGTCATCGGAAAAGTTTTTATGTTTTTAAAACATTTTGGTTTTGCTGATTTGCCTATCATGAGCGGTCTTAATTTTTCATATTCATCCATGTTGGCGGCCAACAATATGGTTACACGTTCTTTACTATTTTTTTCTGCCATGACACTTTTCTTCCTTAAATCACATTTATCGGTCGGGAGACACTTATAAAATAACCCCGTCTCATGGGCATTAAAAATGTTGTTGGGCTCATAAAAATCGTTTATTTCTCCCAATTCGTCTTTCCACTCAGAACAAAGGTCGGCCGATACACTCGCACTTTCCCCACTACGTTTCTTAAATTTTATGCTGTGCCTTTTTTTAAACCTATCAAACCAACCATCACTTGCACGAAAGTCTTTAACTCCCATTTTTTTTTGCGAAAACTTTTACTTTTTCTCTTAAAATATTTCCTCCAACTGGTACATTCAAATTCCGTGCTTGCGCAAACCACTTTTTAAAATTCTCTTCTAGTTGTGGATACTCACCAGTCTTAAAGCGCTTTACTTTGCTGTCCGATGTCTGGGAGGATATCTTGTCCTTGTTCTTCAGAATTTATGTTATTGTGGAAGGAGGAACGTTATCACGTTTGGACACGTCAATTTGTTTATCACCACCGGCCACGGCGGTAATGATTTCTTTTTTTTCTCTAATTGAAAGACACTTATTAGCTCTTTTCGGAGGCATGGCTAAGACCGAACTGACTAACTTTTCACTCGCTCTGCTCCTTCCTACCCTCTCATAACCGTAGACCAGACAGCAAGGCGCCTCTTAGTTCTGGGAATCACATACACATCGCCCCACAGCCTACTCGGCGTCATTACCTGCCCTTCAAACCCTCCTACGTCCCTCAGTACCCTTCCGGTCTTTTTTACCCTACCCGAATTGCATACATCTAGAGCTGGTGTACAGTCTAGGGTTAAAAACATTACGAGTTAACGAGATTTTTAAGTTGTAAATAAGAATTATGAGACGTTTTAATTTAGCTCGAGCACCAAAATAAATACGTTTTATCGAGGGGACCGGAATGCATTGTTTTTTTTACGGAATAAAGGGATTTTCTCAAGGGACCGGCAAATTTGTACGAATTAGCGGGATATACGAATAACCGGGATGCGAAATATCGGGATTTTACTGTATATAGTTTTAACACAGTTATTTATGCACACACATTACAATATTATTATTATTATTCTGCATAATACAAGGAACACTTTTTTTTACACGTTTTTATTATCTGTATTTAGGAGGGCATTACACAAGTAATATTTTTTTAAAAATGTACAATGGGTCCCTTATAGTCTTTTTTTTTTTTTTTAATGAACCACGGTTTATCATAACTCCACAATCTTAGGGCTTCGGAGTTGTACAGAGCATAGCAATATCTTTGATTTTGGCACTCGTGAAGTCTTGTGGCGTACGTCTCGACGAGTTGTCGAAATGGCGGGTAGAAGTAATGCTTGTGAAGGTCTACAAAGTTCGTTCCGATGGGGCACGCATTGCAAATCACCGACTCTTGGCGTCTTCTTAACACATACACAGGCTAACAGAGAATTATTGCAGAGTCCAGAATTGCCGAAATTTCCTCGTACGGAATATTCCCCATAGTCCGGGTGTTTCGTACTTCTGTAGGCGGCATGCCTGTTGCGTGGTGCTGCCATGGAGACGGCGGTAAAAAAGAAAACTTTCGTTTTATCGTCTTTGTCAATGCACGATATGGCAATCTTATTGATGGTGTACGAGTCCAGGGAGTGAAAACCGTGGCTGTTGCAAAACATTTTTTTTACTAGCTGTTTTATTTTGTTATATAAAAAAATTGAGGTTCCCATGCATACACAGAGTTTCAATTTTTTTACAAAATCATTTAAAACTTCATCGAGGTCCATAGACGTCGGTCACCTGTGTTCTGGGTTTGTATTCCATGCCGGGTAGTAAATTTCTTGAAGGGGAGCATCTTCCACGGGTACAGCTTGCTAGTAGATAACATGCACGTGGACGTCGTCTTCTACGGGGAGGGCGTCTTCTACCGGCGCAGACTTCGCGAGGGCTGCTCGGCGGGCCTTGCACCAACCCCTGCGATGCGGCGTGTCGGTAACCGAGGTAGTGCAGCCCGCGAAACACTCCTTGCACGGGAGGCAGTCCCGTATGTCTTCGTCGTGCTGCAGGCAGGTTGACAAATACTTGAATACGGTTGAAATTCCGTAAGGTGGGTAGACCAGGAGGAATTCTTTCGGCAGGTACGGTAACTCGTCCCGTTTTTCCAAGGCACTAAGCGAGCGCACCCTTCCAAACGCCAAAATGGCCGAAGGGATGTTATGGCCGTTCGGACAACACGCGTACATTTCTAAGAGCTTGAAAAATGATTTCCCGATGGTGCTCGGGCTGCGTCATAAAAAGGAATTAAAAAAAATAAAAGTTGTCCGCCCTCGCGATTAAAGTAGGCCGCCGATTGGTCAGAAAGAAGGTTTCCGAAAATCACCCGAGTAATTAGCCAATGAGAAACATTTGCGGAGAAATTAAATATATTGGAAGGGGGAGGAGGGGAACCGACTTATTGGTCGAACGAAGGTTGCCCAAAACCCCTGAGTAATTAGCCAATGAGAAACATTTGTGGAGTAGTTACATATATTGTAAGGGTGTGGGATATTAGCCAATGAGAATCAAGGGTGAGGCAATTGGTCAATTAAATATATCGGGANTTAGCCAATGAGAAACATTCGAGGAGTTGGAGGGGGTCGTTCGTCTGCTGGGCTCGGTGCTGGGGATAGCACCAGCAATGGAAAACAAATGACAAACGAATAAAACCAAGATGACTGTCGAACGAAGTTGAAAGACAAACTTCAGTAATTTATAAACAAATGACAAACGAAAATACGTAGATGGCGGACGGTGGTTGTGCTGCATAACGAAATGCCGGACTGCAATGACCAAAATGGTGGATGGCTTTACCTACCATGACGGCGGACGAAGGCTGTTGTCATTACCAAGATGGCGGACTCCACCTACCAAGATTGCGAACTGCACTGACCAAAATGGCGGAAGGTGGCAACAACGCTTGCCAAGATAGTGGACTGAACCTACCTAGATTGCGAACTGCACTGACCAAAATAGCGGAAGGTGGCAACGACGCTTACCAAGAAAGTGGACTGAACCTACCTAGATGGTGGAACTAGTATGGATGGAGCGGGTGTGGGGTACCTCTGGAATATATAATTTTTAAATTTTGAAATACATTTTTTATAATTTTAAAATATTTTTCAATATTATTATTTTAAATAGTTAGAAACTTTTTTAAATTGTATTAGTTGTAAGGTATTACAAGGTTATGGACACAGGGTCAAGGTAATGGGTCAAGGTCAAGCTCACAGCATTTAAACGAACCCCCCAAATGCTTCCAAATTCTAGTTTTTGCATAAAGAGGTTCGTTATTTGTAAATGAGGGGCTTAGTGCTTTTTGAGGGAACGACGGGAAAATTTATCAGATAAAAGGGAAATTTTGAATGAAATTTAGTCGATTTTGAGGGAAAAATTGTCAGTTTTCAGGGGACAAAATGAATGTTGTGGGAAAATGGCCACCGGGTGACCGGAATGACAAAGCATGAAGAGCTCCGACGCTCCGGTCCCAGGTCGCGATGTGCCAAAGTTCCCGTAATCCCTCTACTGGTATGTTTTCTTAAGAGATTCGGTTCACTGTACAAGTTCAAAAAGGAAAGCTGAGTTTAACTTGAATAGCGGTAAAATAAGGTGAAAAAATAAAAAAGTTTAAAATCGCCCCCACAAAATAAATTCGTGCTAGGAAATTAAATAACTTGCACAAGTACTGTAGTCATAACCACCATGGCGCCAAATGAGTGTGATACGGTGCCACAAGCATAACAGTTATTTAACTACGGACATCGCTTTTATGTTGGAGAGGTTGGTTGAGGGGGCAGAGGGGAAGGGGAGGACCAAAAAAAGGGTTACATGGTCACAAAAGTACGCAACGGGGGAAAAACAGTAAATTCATCTCTTGCCCGCCCGTGTTCTCTCATTATTTGCGCACGCCATTATTACAAAAACGGCGTCATATATCGCGTCCTTTATATGACAGGTTCGTGAATTCCGAACCGAATCAGTTAATTGCAGGAACGGGCCGACAGAAGCAATTTCGCGAGTGCGGAATAACAGCATCGCCGATGGGGGGTGGGGAATTGTCCACGGGCGGTGGGTGTTGGCTTGTAAGGGGAGGGTCAGCAGTTGGCGTGATCCGTTATCGGTTGCACATGCGACAAAACCGAATCAAGGGCGGATGGGACTGAAGGGTAGGGTTAGTGGTAAGGGACGAGAGCGCCCAGGGATGGCAAACAGGGCAATTTCCTTGGAAAACAAGGGGTGTGTGGGACGAGAGGAGGGTCTGCTAAGGTTGGTTCCCCTGGGCACGGCGATGGCTGAGAAGGACGGGGATAGGCGTGACTCAGGGTGGTCGTGGGCACACATGTAGCACTTCTCCCCCTCCCTCCGGCAACTACCCTTTCGGCAAGAGGTTACCCAGGGGGTGGTTAGGACGGTGGGGAGACTGCGTAATACGCTCGATGCACCCGTGCGTCATCCTGGATGCAGCAGCGAAGGGTCGTACACTGGCCGCCACAGCATCCCGACGCATCGGCCGTCACGTCTCTCATCACGCTGCCTTTATGAGCAGAGCTCAGAACTGAAGTGCACACCCCAGCCTTTCAGAGATTCAGAGCGATAATAGGCGATATGCTCTTCCCGTGCGATTCTATTCCACAACGACACCGACTAAGGAGTAGGCGCAATCGACGTGCTTCCCGTGTACTCGGGCCGACAAAAACGTCACTTTAAACTACTTCCATCAAAGAATTTATTTTTATAGATTAAATGAAACGTTTCTTGACGGTTATTCTTGACGCTGTTCACTGATTGAATGAATGCTTGGCGCGCGATGCGCACTGAATTTCGGGGCCCTAATAGAGGCCATCTTCTTGCACAGCAAAGGGTTTACTATAAAACGGATCGCACGCTATCACGTGAAGGCTGTTCGTGGTAAAGTGGACTTTTTAAAAATCAACCATTGAAAATAAATATCACTGTCCGGTAACTTTGTATGTGTTACCGTACAAACAGCAACGCAGACTCCCAGTTAAAGTTGGCAGCGAATTAAGAAAAGCAGTTCCAAGTATTGACGTATTGTAATTGTGTGTTGTTTGAATTTCTGGCAAATCAAGTTAGTGTGTTTCTCCTTTTTACATATTAGAGTACGAATTGACGTATTTGTAACATATGTAGGATACCAACAATTCCACGCTTTCACGTGACTGACGCATGTGTTATGTCAATCGGCCCACGGCTGTCTTAATATTTTAAATGGCGGAAGTATACAAAATGAGAAAAGTGTATCTTAAGGATGTCTTTCAAATGTGCTCACTTTAACTGTGAACAGCCTATACTTGTATAAACACAGTTTATACTTGGGAGAGGGGGCAGGGGGCGGTGTCGTAGCGTCTACAGTTCTCAAAACCCACCAAGAGGAATCGGGTTCGTTGACGCTTGAAGTCTTAACCGATCGCGTCCAGGACCAAATCTGCACGCTGAGTTGATTGCCGAGTCTGTTAACGGGGAAAAGGTGCCTGACATTTTCAATCTAGATTTGTACATAAATAAGTTTTCAGAAGGAATATTTGAAACCGGGACCGATAGGGCAGGGGACAGACTAATAGTTATTATCTTAATACATCGTGTTTAGATGTTGTCATTTTTGTAACAGCTATAGCTGAAACCGATAGATACTGGATTATTTTTTCTTTTATGTATCGCAAAATAACAAAGGAAGTCAGTACGTTGCAACTTTCGGGATTCTGTTTTTATTATTACCGTATGACGTAACAAGCTTTGATTTTATTGGCCGCTTAAAAAAAAATTTGTTACCTTAAGCCAGGTGCTGGTTCAGCAGATTCAAAGCCAGTCCCGATGCACCTGCGTCGAAAAATGACTCTCACCTCTCACTAGAAGCAACTGCTTGTTGCTTATTATCAAACCATATTCCAGTTGCATAACCATATGGCTACGTACTATCTCGGACAAAGTAATTTCAAGTATTCATGTAAAAGTAGTTTCGTTTCAAGTATAACGAGTAAGTCTTTATGGTCAGCCTACCTTCTGTGGAAAATAAGCTTGAAATACCTCCAGACTCTGTGCGTGTGTCTTTTCTAATCATATTTTTTTTTATCACCGAGTAGATTATAACCAAAAGTTATAAGAATACCATGATCTTTGTTAGCGATGTATAACAATACAGACGTCTATATGTACATTTTTAAAAACTTGGAATGTGTAACATTAGATATCTACTAATAAAAGGCAAGGTATTTAATGGAACAATAAGCGTCGGGATGGTGTAGCTTAATGATGATAAGCTACAGCTACAAAACTTATCTTAATCACATTGTTTCATAGAAATAATTTTGCGTTAGACATTTATATCATGCTAAGTATTTAAGCGTAATCATTGAAAGTTTTTAAAACTAAAGAAAATAACTTTTAAATAACCAAAAGGTACTTTGTATCATTTCCAATATTCCGACAGTTTTGGGAGTATTCATGCATTCATTAATTTAAAAAAAATAGAATGCCTGCGTGCTGTAGGCCCTACATATGTCCGCTTAAAATTCACTCAAATATTTTAGAGCGTTTCATAAACATGAATATGCGCTGTTTTTAGATTACATTAATGGAATTCGTTTTTTTTGCGGTTGTATATACTAACTACTGTTTTATAGAGGTACGAAGGTTTTTCCTAATGATAACACGTCTTTGAGATCAGTTATGTCTTTGAGAACACTATTGTTCTTTTATCACGCAAAACTTATGAATATAATTTACACTTTGCAGCCATATCACTCCAATCACTTGGATATATTACCAAACATACAATGGTTAATAGTTTCATAAACTATAAAATAGTACGTTTTTGGATCATTTTTGTCGACACGTTCTAAGCAAACTTTCTTTAAAAGTAGAGCTTTATTATAATCGTAATTTACAAAATGTCTAATTGAGTGTTGGGTAGTACAAGTGTAGGACTTTTAATTGAACGATATGCGCTCCCACAAAATTCTAATTTAAAAAAACTTTTACTACTTTATGCGTGCTGCCTACCTGTCAGGCAACAGATACTCTGTTTTGAGAGTTACGAGTGGATTTATTGAAAACTGTTCACCTGAGAGTGTTCTTACAAGACCACCTTTTTTTGTTAGTTTACACATGCTGATTCATAAAATGATATAAAAACCGCGTACATATTAAAATTACAAAGTTTCATCCAAAAATAAATTGCCAACCACCAGTTCTACCATAAAGGGGAATGATAATACCATTCGTGGTTTCAGAAGTGTACGAACTCCGTCATACAAAACACGTCCACTTATTTGCGGCTTAATCGCAAGTGGTTTCTAAAATTTTAAACGAAAATCGTTTTAAAATTAGATTTTTGGGGGCCCATAGCTTANGGCTTAATCGCAAGTGGTTTCTAAAATTTTAAACGAAAATCGTTTTAAAATTAGATTTTTGGGGGCCCATAGCTTAGTTTATAATTACTTTCCAAAAAAAAATTTACATGTTTTTTTGTCTTATTTTTGTAAGTTGTAATTTTCCCGAGTTTGTAGGGAGTTGTTGAAAAACACTAGATATAGCTGGAGAAATTTGGGAAAAAATAACTAACATTCAGTGCTGTTGAACACAAGTATTAACGGGAATTCTTTTGGTTATTACTNGGCTTAATCGCAAGTGGTTTCTAAAATTTTAAACGAAAATCGTTTTAAAATTAGATTTTTGGGGGCCCATAGCTTACTTTATAATTACTTTCCAAAAAAAAATTTACATGTTTTTTTGTCTTATTTTTGTAAGTTGTAATTTTCCCGAGTTTGTAGGGAGTTGTTGAAAAACACTAGATATAGCTGGGNTTTTCCCGAGTTTGTAGGGAGTTGTTGAAAAACACTAGATATAGCTGGAGAAATTTGGGAAAAAATAACTAACATTCAGTGCTGTTGAACACAAGTATTAACGGGAATTCTTTTGGTTATTACTACAAATAAGCCTTGACAAAATGACTTTCATTCTATACATTTGCTAGGCAAATGGAAATGTGTTTCATGCTTATTAAATATAGCAGACATTTCCCACTCGACGTACGGAAAGATCATACTGTAAATCGTTTAATACGAGAGAGGTAATGTCAACTTATTTTTGCGGTCATTATTAGATATTTAGTTATCTGAATACAATGTTTGTTATATTTTATGTATTACTTCCACTATGTTAATACAGTTAATTAAATAATATAAATGAAAATAACAAAAATTGTTTTAAAAATTACTTCACTGAACATAGGTACACACAAACAGAATTAGGTCAAAGGGGCAGTGGAGGGGGAAGGGGGTTGCATCTAAGCGGTATTTTCTTCAATTTAACCCTGTCGAATACTTATGATGAGAGTAGAGAATTATTTTTTACAGATTTGTACAAAACAGTAATTTCTTTGTTAATAGACACAAAAATAATGCTGATTTTTTTTGTCACTAATAAAGTTTTGTGGTCTCTGCAATTAATTTCCTATTAAAAACAAAAAAAAAAACCTTGTAAATTCTAATATTTTTTTTCACTTTGAGCTTATACTACTTGCATTATTTTCCTTCAAAACCTCGATAAATGAAACGTTAAAATAATTGAAAAACTACGGATCTTTTAATACCCAAAAGAGACTCAAAGTCAAAGTAATACGTTGTAAATAACTTTTTACAAATGAAAAACTAGTTAATTAAAGCACAGTGTTAAATTTTTTACTTGAAGTGTAGTGTATTGAAATTAATAATGATATGCATTCTACAAGAAATTCAGAGTATATTGATAAAATGAAAAGTTTAAAAAATTGACGAAAACAGGAGAGTAAAGGAAAGTGATAAGTGTAGTTAGCAAGAGAGAAAAAAATTGCTTGCAGCAAATATATTGCGCAGAGTTTTAACACAGCAGAACGCCAATAATAATATGAAAAAACCTCAGTGTTCTTGGCCACGCAGGCAATCATAAAAAGAGTCATAGGGGAAAGAAAGTTTCATTTATAAGACTCCAGCTTAAAAACTTTAGTTTTAAAATTACTTTAACTGTATAGATCCTACAGAATGCATATGTATTAAAATCCTTTTTTCGCAGTAGTATTAAGTACATTTATTATTTCCGCATAAATGTCCCAACTTTGCACCATGCCACATTTATCATTTCCGCAGAAGTTGGCCAACTCCACTATGTATTTCGGTAATGTTCGGCTTGGTATAAGATCCCCAGAATCCATGTATTTATTTAGTGGGTAAATCACCGTTCATAGAGATACGAAACAATCAACATTTAACTGTGATCATCCCAAATTCAAACTTGGTTGCAGCTGCTGAAGCAGAGAGAAGATTGTTGTCAACCCACTACCGATTCTTTAATTTAACAATCTCATGCTTCTTTGGCAAAGAGTATAGTACTCCCTGTCAAAGAAGCCTGTTGTCGTGTATTTTCTATTCGGGCGGAGGGGAGGGCAATACAAGAGGGAGTGCATTTTTACCTTGAATCATTTTTGCTTGGATTGTCCTCCCGTTAAAGGGAAGAAGGGGGTGGGGTCACATTGCATTTATCCTCGACGAGGTCTCCCTTCATTCAAGATTTTGATCCCCAACCATCCCGCCCATACAATCGCCTCACACACAAGGTACAAAGGGGTGGGAAGTATTATAATACTTCCCTTTCTCCCCTATTCAGCCAGACGTAGCTAAATCCTTCTGGAGAACACTATTATGGCCCCAGCAGGGTACAGGTCGTCGGGAAGAAAGGGAAGAAAATCGACATTTTTCTCTTGGATCTCTGCGCCAAACACGTCGCGAGAAGCAATCGTTATTATGACTGCTATAAGCTACGCGTTAGTGACAGTAAACACACGATATCTCTTTCAGCTACTGTAGACAAATTTTGATTTGGGTGGAGGGTTTCATTCAAGGGTCTGCATTGAAAGTACAATATCATAAATAGTTTAATAAGTACAAAATTCTCTTTGTTGTTTGTCAACAAAACATGACATTCTAACCTACCCCAAATGTAAAATAGTTACTGCTCCATGTCCGTTCTGGACGAACTGCATATGATTATGTCACGCCTATATTAGGTGTTAAATACTGGTCCTATCACAATCCAAAAACCAGTCAAATAACCTGTTGTCGAAAAATAAAAAGTGATACTAACTTATATGAGCTTGTTGAGAACGCGAATATTTTACGTTGCCTACATAGTAACACTGTTGTTTATAGGCAAAAATAAGACACCCTGATCTACAATATAGTTAACTAGCGAACCGGCCCGGCTTGGCCCGGTAACAATTTAGTTTTTACAGCAATACTTGAAAGACAAAAAATGGTTACGGTGGTTCATCCTTAAAAGATAAACATATGATGTAGTGGACTTTTCTGTAGACCTTTTTGAGAGCTACAATTCTGTAGCACATTAATTTGATGTATCTCTTATGGCTTAGTCAGCGCAAGCCACGTAAGCGCCCTAAAAGCGGCTTTTTACGACTTGATTACAAACGGTTCGACATTTCTCTACTATCCTTACATTAAATATAAATGTAATATACACCAAAACCTTCCTCAAGAAATTCTCTAAATGATGTTGAAAACTGCATCAAAATCCATAAAGTAGTTTAGAAGTACTAAGCGAATACACAGGCAGACGTGGATAAGCTACTATTATTTAGAGATTCTGTAAATTACTCCAATATATGAAAAAATGTTTACTTAAATACTAATACATGGGAGAACATGTATATTCAACACCCTCATCTTAAGGCTAGTCTCGCTTTATAGGGGTTTGTATCAGCGACGCAGGTAAGATATTCTACTGGAAGGGGACACGAAAAATAAGAAAAATAATTAGCTTATAACAATTCTGTGCCTCGGAGGCAAAGAGCACTATGTCACAAATACGGAACTCTGCATGAGTGCTCTTTGACTCGATACCATGATGGCACACAGTGAGTGCCCTTTCCTGCTGTCCAAATCGCTAATTATTCCGTCTTGGATACAGTGTTTTGTTTGTGGGAAAAGAGCGTGAAAATAAAACACTACAATGTCAAAACCTCTGTTTTGTAAAATATGCATAGTGCGCTTTACCTCCGATGCTCAGGATTATATTCGTTACATGCAAGGGCGTGCCTAGACATTTTCATTAGGTGTAGCCGCTAAATTTAATGTACTGTAGCCTGGAATTAGAATGATTTATAACACAAAACTTTTATTCAGTTTTATTCACTATTAATAAGATATAGCCTATTTACCTGATAAAAATGATCACTCTATAATAATTTTAGCAATCCTGCAAACATAATTTGCATGGAAATATGCCTATACTACTTAATTATGCACAAGTACATTTAACGTCTGAATCATAGACACAAACAGCATTCAAATAGTAGGGCAAATGAAAAAAATTTTAATTTATTGTGAGATAATTTTAATCCTTTTAAATAGGCCGTGTGTATAACATGTCATGCGTTACTGCTGTTAATGTATGGCGTTTTCGATTCTAACTGGCTGCATACGTAACACGAGTACTGGTGCAGTTACTTACGTGCCTGCACACTTCTATACCAGTTAGTTAAAAAATTTAGTGTTTGTAATGACTTACGGAATTACACCTGAGACATACATTTCTGACGACGTTAAGTTTTGTTATTTTATTTTATAACACGGATAAAATAGCGACAGCTTTATTACATTTCCACCAACCTTGCCCGCCTCGATTTACCTTTATTTTCCGGAGACGTCATCAGTTATAATGTCAGCTGGTGGTATTTTATGCAACCTTCTCAAACATCTGTCTACAAATGTTTCTACATTGTTCGTATTTCCTCCCAGTTTTTCTAGTACACGTTCCAGTTTCGTAAATATGATGGATGTACTGAACAAAACGACTCTACAAAAATAAATGGTCATTGTGTTTTTGCAATTATCGCATTTATGGCCACATACCGTACACCAAGTACAAACATTTAACTGCCAGACTTACGATGTGCCCAGTAAGAAGCTATGACATTGAAAAACGCTGCTTTTCTCGAACCAATGCTAATATTTCTCCTGTCAAGTTTTGAGCCTTCTGAATCTAAGTTCTAATGCATTTATATTACTTCACAATTTATGTTTTAAGTGATACTGTTGAGACGATTGAAATTTTTAAGCATGTACTTTTTTTTAAAAATAGTTTCCAGAATTTGTAAAAAAAAAAAACTCAAGTCTAATTTTTTTTCATTTTATGCTATTCATGTAACCAAAGAATACAGTCAAAGTTTGCTGAAATTATGTCCCTTTTTTAGTAAAAAGTTCCCTAAATAATGTTGTTTATTTCTAAAGCCATTCTCTTATCTCGTTTTATAAATATATTCTATATATTACTCACACGCGCTAACGAAACATATATTCCCAACCCAACCACGCACTGAATGGCATATAACAAAGTAATTGAAAATCTGCAATCGACATTTTTTTTTTACTTTGTGTGTATTACGTTTTGGCGTATGAATTTCACGATCTTACACACTCATGCGATTAATATTAAGAATAGAGAATCAATAATTTTGATATGACATATTAATGATATTATGTTCAACCAAATTTCTCTGACTGTACGCCTGTTAAACATATTTTTTGTATTAACACGTTGAGGACTTTGTTCAAACGTAGAGCGGACAACGCATTTTGTAGACAATACTTCCATGGATTTATACTCCATTCCCGGTTACTTAAAACGTTTTGAAACAATTTTTTAAAAAAGCACCCCAGTTTTAACACGTCTGTCTGCGTTTTAAACAAACAACGACAATTTTATACGGTTATTAACATTAAAATACCATAACTTTAATTAAACGAAACTTTTACTAGTATATCAACTCTAAATTATAATGTTTGTTCTGTAATCAATATGAAATAAAGAAGGATGAGACCAGTACTGCGGTGGTAACGACTAGTAAGAAATATTTTTCACGTAGACTGTTATTATTTATAAAGCAAATGTGCCTTATTAAAATATTTACATTTTTACGTAGCAATGGTATAGACACACATTTCATTGTTGTGCGTATATATATTTATCTTTTTGCTGTGCGAACAGCGAAAATGCAGTCCGTTCTCCCTAATCTCTTCGTGTGTTTTTTTTTTCCACGGGGAAAAACTTTCGGCGGAACATGTCGTTTCGTTTTCTGAACTTGCTTTATTCCTCAGCATTTGTTAAGTTGCTGAGCGCTTGCAGCAAAATCTATTTCATCATATGTTACACTTACATAACAAATAACGCCGTCTGAATTCGTAATTCATAATTGAAACCTGATTTTAGTGTTAAAATACTTAAATTAGTATTCAGATGCGATGACGGGGCGTTTACGATTTCGAAGTTGGCAAAATTGACGATATTAATAATAGCTTGATCTGTAGTGTTTTTTTTTTACTTTCCAGTGAAATATACTTACAGTTTCCAAATTAAGCTCGTACACGTTCTCACATCCTACCTAGTTAGGTGAAAAAGCTTTTATAAACGTGTTTTTTACTTCAGGTGTAAATATATTTCAACGTGTGGTTTCTGTTAGCCGATAAATTTAAGTTGTAAAGAAACGGCCGTTGTGAAATCTTTACGTTTGTTACGTGTGTGATGGCCAGTTTTAGGTTCTACGAAGTTCGTTTCTAGTCGTGAATGAAGTTTATGCCTGGTAATTCTATAAATACCACATCTGTTTATACATTACAACTTAGTAACTTCCCGCTAGGTGTTTGAAATACACTAAGTAACGGGCTTAGATGCTTCTGTAAAATGAATATTTGCCAAAGCCCAAATAAATTTCTGAAGAATGCTAAAACCCAGCCAGGAAAAAAATAAATAAAAATAATTCACGCATGCTAAAAAAATATGAAAGGAAATACTTCACAGTATATGTGTGCGTGCAGCACGATTTCCACAATATCGTTGACAATATTAAGTCACCATCTTGCTTGTCGCCACTACAGTAACGTAATCAAATAAACAACACATGTTGTGAGCTCCAATTCCCCTTTCTTTCGTTTTACTCGATGCTCATTTGGTTTAAAATTTAATCTGGTTAAGGCGGTTCTTTTCAGTGAAGTAACCTAACGTATATACAGTTAGCTCTCACCTACCCAGTTAAACAGTCACAGAAAAATCTGCGCAATACGCTGTAATGTAAATTAACACTATTCGAACAATTATCAATACAGACACCGTTAAAAATTATAAGATCAACCGAAGTACTGCAAAAAATTATGAACATTTATTATGTTAAGTAGATAGCAATAGTATGTTCTAGGATAAGGGCTGAGAGCTGTAGCATCGTTGTGCCATCCGCCATTTTGGAATTTTTTCCAAAATGTTTTCCCCTTAAAATTACTTCAGAAATCAATTATTTTAACCAAAAATCACAATTTTCCCCTCAAAATTTCCTTGTTTTTCCAAACATTTGTGAAAAAAGTGCTTGCTCCACATTCCTGAATGTGGCTGAGGTATCCCAAACATCTGTCACAATGAGGAATCTGAGTAGCTGATAAAATATAATAAATTTAAAATTGTTTTAAAATTTAAAAATACTTTAAAATTAAAAATTTAAGGGCGTAAGTATTGAGTCTTATATATTACCGGACTCGTTTTTTCAGGGCCCATACGATAGTTGATGTCATATCAATTATGTAACCCAATGTCGGGTCAAACATAATNGGAAATACTTCACAGTATATGTGTGCGTGCAGCACGATTTCCACAATATCGTTGACAATATTAAGTCACCATCTTGTTTGTCGCCACTACAGTAACGTAGTCAAATAAACAACACATGTTGTGAGCTCCAATTCCCCTTTTCTTCGTTTTACTCGAGGCTCATTTGGTTTAAAATTTAATCTTGTTAAGGCGGTTCTTTTCAGGGAAGTAACCTAACGTATATACAGTTACCTCTCACCTACCCAGTTAAACAGTCACAGAAAAATCTGCGCAATACGCTGTAATGTAAATTAACACTATTCGAACAATTATCAATACAGACACCGTTAAAAATTATAAGATCAACCGAAGTACTGCAAAAAATTATGAACATTTATTATGTTAAGTAGATAGCAATAGTATGTTCTAGGATAAGGGCTGAGGGCTGTAGCATCGTTGTGCCATCCGCATTTTAAGGGGAAAACATTCCAAAATGTTTTCCCCTTAAAATGACTTCAGAAAACAATTATTTTAACCAAAAATTTTCCGCTCAAAATTTCCTTGTTTTTCCAAAAATTTGTGAAAAAAGTGCTTGCTCCTCATTCCTGAATGTGGCTGAGGTATCCCAAACATCTGCCACAATGAGGAATCTGAGTAGCCGATAAAATATAATAAATTTAAAATTGTTTTAAAATTTAAAAATACTTTAAAATTAAAAATTTAAGGACTTAAGTATTGAGTCTTATATATTACCAGACTCGTTTTTTCAAGGCCCATACGACAGTTGATGTCATATCAATTATGTAACCCAATGTCGGGTCAAACATAATGGATTTAAGAGGTATGCCCCTACCCCCCCATTCCAAAACTCCGTACTGTCACCCCACCATACCAACACCTCTCACCAACTTCTCAACCACTACACAATAAAGTCACCCCACCTTACCCCTACTTCCACTACCCCCTTCCCATCCACGTTAAGATTTTTTCTGTAAAAGTATCTAACCATTAAAACTATTTATATCACTGCCACCAAACATCGTCTTCGGAAATTACATTTAAAGTATCAATACATTCAACCCACCCCCCTCAAAGACACTCAAATCAACCCGCACACACCACATCCCAAACCATGNTTTGAAAAAAAAAAAATCAAATCTTAAAAAATTTAGTAAAGTGCATCGAAAATGTATTTTAAATGCAAAATCGGTTTATAAAAGTTAAATTACGTAAATTTTACACTTTCCCATGAAACATCCTCATGGATAGAAAGGGATTTGAACCCACAACCCCTCGAGCAGGAGTGGGGTACTCTAACTACTGAGCCACTTAAGCAACGATGAAAAGCCTTTCTGAAAATCTGCTACAATAACCACAAAACGAAGAGGATGCAATTCCCTCGTACAATTACATAAATTTTTAATGTATTAATCATTTTGTAATATATTTTTCCAATCAATGCATGTATGGTTCATGACCACATTTATTGGAAAGCTTTTTCAGTTTAAATTCTTCGTATTTACAATTTTGAAAACTTTTTAAAGGCATATGTTAACTTAAAAGCATTTGGTTATTTTCAGTCGGGGCCTGAATCATATGTGTCTATGCTCACATTGAATGTTTTTATATATTTTTTAAAAATAATTTTTTGGCAGAGCACATTTTTTTCTCATGTCGGCTCGTAAGCAAGCTAATATGCACAGGCATTTTGGAAGGCGATTATAATTTGCGAACTCTTAGGAGGCAGGCTGGTGAAATTCAGTTTGCAAGTGTCATTTCTAGCTACAAGCAAATATGTCTGTTTCTGGTAGTCATATTACTTTTTCAAGGTACGGGGTATGGATATCTAAAATCTGTATTTATTATTACTTAAAAATTTTTTCTTTAATGTAAAACATTTAAGTATGTTTTGTTAATAGTTAACGAAATTTTACACGGGGTATAGTGGAACAATGCAAAAAGTTCTCTCAACTTTATTTCTGGTCTCCTCTATTGACGTCTTATTATTACACGATGTCGGAATTGGCAAATTAAACTCTGCCTCGTCTGTTTTGTTGACATAAATATGGTACATGTATTATTTTAATGCATGTATATGTGACCAATCACACCCCATCATATAAGTAACGACTCTCTACACAAGTATTACATAATCATGGTATGAATCAGCATCTAACAACACTTTTAAAAGTATAGTTGTCTATGGTTTACAAATCAATAGGTCCTTGAGACTTTGAGTGCACGAGGGCAGATAGGGCGATAATCATTCGTGCTCTTCTCGAACACCATTCCTTCCCAATCCTCACACANTTGAGTGCACGAGGGCAGATAGGGCGATAATCATTCGTGCTCTTCTCGAACACCATTCCTTCCCAATCCTCACACATTTTTCGATCAAAGCCAATCCCTCGTTCGTTCCTCGATCAATTCTGTTTTGTACCTCCCTCTCATACATATAGAAAATACATTCATATGCCATCTCCAAAATGTGTACATGTAAACAGAATTAACGTTTTGTATGCAGACAACTAACTATCAATGCATTTTAATACTAAAGTCTTTATTATCATTCTATAAACAGATCTTTCTTTAAAAGTCGAGTGCTCATAGCATCACTTTAAAGTTGAAGGGTAAAAAAATACGACATACAAAACAAAGAAACCGCTATTATTTTTTAATAATAATTTATTATTATTTTGTTATTGCAATTTTAGAAGAAAACAGTTCATCACATCGTGTAATATATCCCTGTTCCTTCAGTTTACTAGTGATTGACTATATCACAACAATGCGCCAGAAATACCCACAATTTTGCAGGTCNATCCCTGTTCCTTCAGTTTACTAGTGATTGACTATATCACAACAATGCGCCAGAAATACCCACAATTTTGCAGGTCTATAAAATATCTGAGTCTATCAACAAGTTCATTCTGGTCTTCGGGAAATATGAAAAGAGTGTTCTTGACGCCCTCCGCCTTCTTCGCATCACTTGTCGAAGGAAACTCGTTGGTTAAATGTGTGGGAATGTAGAGGGAATCATCATCATTCTCAGCAGAAACTTAATCAACACTGTCACCTTAGTCATTATCATCAATGCTGTCTTCATGATCGTTTTCTTCACATCCTGTTTCATCCTCAATGTCAAGTTTACTTTTCTTTGTAGGAGTCGCCTGGTCATCATCAGTATTTAGATACAACGACCGTTTGTTTTGAAGTTCGTCGACTTCACACGAACGCCTTGCAAGTGAACATTCCACACATAGCGACTCAATCATGCCTCGTAGGTCTGTGATTCCATCATTAGCATTAACTGTCACGTCATTATCGTCTGCTGAAGCAGAAGCCACCGATGCAGCATGGGGTATTGGCGACATCACTTGCCGACTTCCAGAAGACGAACCCTTGAAGATCTCTAGGTGTTCCTTTAATGTATCGCTTTGCATAAACTGCATGGTACCAATGTCTTTATGCTTCATCGTGCCAAAACGACTCTTAATACTGGTGGTTCTCTCATGTCGCCGAGCATGGCAGCTTTTCCTGGAGATTTTTACCCAGTTGCAACACTGTTTTCCTTATAATTTTCCAGCAGTGGGTGAAGGTACATCTATAAAGGTAATCTCTATAGTAGACTTCGTACAATCATTGGCTTGCATCATATTCATGAAGTAACTGATGTTATTTCTACAGAAGCAACTTGTGTATCTACTTTGCCCTAGAAACTGCTCTATATATAAACTTACTTGCATATTTCGTCAGTGAGCTTTAAACATTTCTTATGCATCCATTCAACCAGATATTTTATCTATTTCCTTTATCACATTACCATGTAGTTACATATTCAACAGTTTTTTCAAACAAGTTCCTTGCTCAGCTTTACACACTTAAAGCAGACAACTGACTCCTGCCAAACCGACCGTTAACAATACTGACCCCTAAATTACCCCTAATGACCTTTAAATAACTTTTAAGGACCCTAGATGCTCCATAAATGACCCCTAAATGACTCCTAAGGAGTCATTTAGGTAAGGAGTCATTTAGGGGACAGTCTTGAAAAAGGTCGGTTTTGAAATAAAAATACATTTTCGATATTTTTACTGTGTTTTTTTTAAGATTTCGTAATTATTTAAACGATATATAAATTAAATTTAAATAAAATAATTATAATTATTTATAAATGAATTTATTCCTAGATGTCTGATCGTGTTACGATTGTTCTGACAAGATCAGCCAGCTGCCTGACCGACGAGTGCAGTGTGGGAAGAGGTTTTAGGCTGCGGAAAGAGGGTGGTTGATACTTTTCGAGATGGTTGGCAATGGATTGGGGTGGATTGGGGTGATGGTCGTGTGTTTGGAGGAACACATTTCTT
>NQII01005614.1:133893-149150 GCA_002778355.1 Clitarchus hookeri | reverse complement strand
GGCGGCGGCAGGTTAAGTAGGCTTCTTAAGACGGTGGGGTTTGCAGTGGATGCTGAATTACCACCTGCAGGCCAGGACTGAGGCTTACAGACATGGCGGCACAACCATGGGGCGATAATTGTAAATACGCCTGAAGATTCTGTGTTACAAACATAGCAGCAGCACATCAACAACTACAAGTCTACACTGCAGTTCTAACGAGGCAGCGATCCAGGTAACAGTCTTAAGTCACCAGAACGCCTGTTCCATCAGCATACAACTGTAATAATTCATCAAACCACATCGGGAAATTCACCAATGAAGCCACCAGTCCACGTAAATTAGTCACAATTTATTTTGTTTATTTTGGTGTATAGGTTACGTTGATAATATTTACTAATGTTAAATATGGCACAGTTTTCAAATAAGGTAAATTTAAGTTCTAAAAATAAAACCCAGCATAATCAATCTGAAATTTTTAATATGCTGGTAGCTCCAGAACAAAGATTTAGACGTAATGAACAAGGAATTCAGGAAAATAGGGCCTTTGGACAAGGGCTGAAATATGGATTAATACAAGAAATTAGGCATATGACAGAAAATAATAAGTTGGAAAATGTACCCACATTAACTGCACCAAACAATGGTAATAAAAATATAGTTGATATTTTACAGAATCAGATTGAAATTGCTAGTCGCAATGATGTAAACAATGAATTTATTATTGGTTGTGACAATTGAAGTAAAGAGTGTAGAAATGTTGAAGTTATTACCGATAGTGACAATGTAAGTACTAGTGTGTTTTATATTGAGTGTAGAAAGGCACAGTTTCTTAATGTGAAAATTGCTGCGGCACATTGTTAATTTTGAGAAGTGTGTACCTAACTGTTGTGAATTAATTGTGTCAATAAGAAATGTAGTACAGGAAGGGAGGCTAGATTCAGTGTTGTGTTGCACCAGACAAGGTTGGTCGAGAGCACAATTCAAACAGTACAAGGTTATTGCGAGAGCGGCCTGGGGGGGTTATCCTAGAGTGAAGCACCAGAAGGATGTCGTAAATGAAACAAATATACAACGTAAGACTTGTTTACTGTCCATGATTTATTGTTCAGGAAAATTTTGTGAGGGTAAATAAAAGATTGAAATACAGGGTCAAGGAAAAAAAAAATGGTAGAGTTAGACAGGGAAAAGGAAAAGCATGAAGTACTGTATGAGGAAGGTCGTGAGGAGAAAGAGAGAAAGTAAGAATGGCAGGGAGAAAGAAAAAAACATTAATGAATGCAGACAGTCTGCAACTTAGGCTAGTAAAATATGTATTTAGTTTTTTCATGTACAGTAATAATGTTAGCGATATTGTTATTTTGAGTAAAAATGTTTTTGTTATACGAGTTGGCGGTAAAAGTAGGTCACAATGTGTACAGGATAAATGGGGTTTCCCTTCTCAAGTGTTGGGGATAGACAACAGTGAATGATGTATTAGATTATTATCGTTAGTAAAAGGTTTCAGACTTGGCCTGTAAACAGTTATTTTGTAAGAAATTATTATTGTGAAACAAAGAGTATTAATGTATGATACTGGTGTTAAAAAGAATAGTAGTGCCAAGAAGAAGCAGAGCTGTGTTAAAGAAGAATAAGGAACAAGTTGGCGAAGGGGTAGTGTTTTTATATGAATCAATATTGTCTATAATCATGCACAGGATTGTTCATGATCATGTGAGGATGTTTAAGAGTAGTTACGGGACGAAGGGGGGAAAAAAAGTAAAGAGGGGTGAAGTAAGTACAAGAGTAACAGAGTTATAAGGACCTAAGAACATGTATTTAATTGGTGCTGCTGAACTTGCACATTTTAAATGTTTCATGCAAGTGTCCCATTGGATAAAATAATTTCTCTATTAACAAATTGTGTGCAAAGGCAGAAACTGTGTTAGCAGTAGAGGCGTTACTAAAATACAGTAAAACTCTGTTAAAATATTTTGTAATGGACTGAAAAATTAGTGCTTATTAACCAGGGAAAAACTTCTTGAAAGGGTCAAATTACACATGTGCATATAGACAAGGTGCAAAATTATTCAACTTATTAAGAAGAAAAACTTCTTTAAGTGGGAACTGCTTAACAGGGTTTCACTGTAGTAACAATTTTTTTATAACTTTTGGAGAAAGTATTATTAAGGAAACCATTCTAATACATTCCTTTTCATCATTGTTAAATATTGGTATAGTATGATTGTAAAAAAAAAAAGTTTTGTTTTTCAGAAGATTGTTGTTTGTTAACTTTGGTATAACAAAACCTAACTGTAATTGTAAATGATGGTGAATGCCAATGGAAGAATAATTAGTATAATTTTATTGAGTGTAAAGTTTTGCCTAGTAAATTGTAAGGCAGCGAGAGGAGGAAATATAATAATCTTGAATCTTATAATGTCGCCACTAACAGCGTGAATGCTGACTTGGGGTTGAATCTTGTCTGGCTCCACAGGACAGTAATGACTTCAAAGCAAATGTAACACTTGTAGCAGCCAGTTTCCGTACGCTACAAACAACCTACAGGAGACACTAGGAAGAGAAAACAATTCCAACCACTAGCAATAAATATCCACAGACACTTGAGTGAAAATAGATTGAATTTAATTTAAAAGAAATACAGTATTTTGATGAACATCATGAAATAAATTACTATCTGTGCAAATACAATAGAACCATATTATAACATTTTCCTGCTTATTAAGCTGCCATCTCTTGGTCTTCAAACATGTTTTCCAATACAAAATTACCCTCTTATAAAGTTTTTCCTTATATGACTGACATTTCTTGGGACCCTTGAGAAAGATATTCATTATTAGTTCCAAAATTAACTTTGCTTTGTGTGGCCGTAACTATGAGTGTAACCTTCTCATACATAGCTCTAATTAGGAATTCAAAAATAATTATGTTTTTTCAACTTTTTTCAAATTATTGCCAAAATATGTAAATTAAAGTAATAATAGTTTTTCTCACACCAAGTGAGTTGCGAGAACACAAGACATCTGTTCAGGGCTTTGTAGGCAAATGGGCAGAGCAACATTAACATACTGAAGATCCAAGATGGTGTAAACGTAAGCCAAATTAATTCTCAAATATTATTAATTATTTTACTGATGCTGTCTGTGTTGAAATTCAAAATATTTAGCTTAAAAATGTTGATATCAGCAACATTTCGAGGAATTTTCTTAGACTGGTTCCTGACCTTAATCTTCCCTCACAAGGCTCTTGGCCTGAGGTACGTCACTACAGTCTGAACCGTACCACACACATATCGCGGTAGCTCTAACGGGAATTTAATTTCTAGCCAACGTCTGTAGCGCGTGTCGACTTATTTATTACTCTTCAGTGCTGTGTGTCTTCGCTCTGTCGGCAGTCTGCATTACGATATGCAACTCTGCCAATCAAACCAGAAAATTAAAAATTAGCCTATCAGGCTGATGACCAACTAGGTCACTCCCTGCCTGATGGGAACAAGATGGCTAGAAACGTCTAAAACTGCATACTTAAATGACACCTTCAAACATTGCGCCAATCACGAGACGGCTACACCATTTAGAAAGTTTTGAAAGTTACAATGGATGTTGATGTACGAGTTTTAATGAATGTAGCAATACAAAATGTAGTGTTTAAAAAACTTACAATTTTGAAATCAGTTGAAAATTATTTAACAATTACACTGCATGTTCATGTATGGATTGTAATGAATGAAAGTAATTTTATTGATATTTTGCAAATTCAATGTTAAATCGGAGTAATGAAGAAGAAAAATGGAGTAATTCAGGCATATTTTGTCTAGAAATACAAAGGTTGAGGTGTTTTGTTTAGTGTGTTGGGATTTGCTAATATAGGTATGCAGTGGTAAGATGTTGCTCCAGTTTTTATGGTGCCCTTGGATCATAGCACACAGAGAGAATTTTGGTTGGGGCAGGTTTGAGGCTCCTTTTTTGTAAGCATTGGTCTATTGAATAAGGCAGTGGGTTTTTGTAATTTTGGGCAGACCTGGGTCCCCTTTATAAGTGTTGCGTGTTGATCCCAGTGAGGAACCAGAATAACGAGCAGTGTACCTATAAGAAATCATCATTGGCTTACATTGTGTGTAAACTCTGAACCACCATGTAGAAATAATATTTGACTGCAAGTCTGTTCACAGAAAATCTTCTGTGGTCCCAACAAAATTCCTATCTAATAATGCTAAAAATGTCCGTTTTTGCCTAACTCAAAATTTAATTTTTACTGCATCGATCGAACAAAATTTTTTGTAGCATCGCTGAAAATTACATACTCCGATCATTAACAACATGTGTAAGTATCGACTGTACTCACTATGGTATACAAAGTCAGTATACAGTACATTATGTACACATGCACTAGTAATACTAATAGATAACACAAATAAAATAAATTTTCAACACATTGTTTTCGCTTACGTGTCTCTGCCCTGCATTTAGTCCTATTTATGTAATTTACCACTTCTGAAATAACCTGTTGTTGATTTTGTCACAATGTTACACTTAACTCATACTTTGTAACAAAAAATAATAATAGATGTCTCGGACTACACATCATGTATTTAGAGAGCACGAAATACAAAAAAAAAACTGATTATGTGTATGAATAATGTACTGTAGAAGATTTATTAGATGTTCAGCAAGCAATTGCAATGTGGTTACAGAAGCAGCCATGTTGGTAACGAACACCCAGCAACCACAAGAAACAGCGGTGCCATATTTTCAAGATATCAATTCGCGATGCGACGTTCCTAACATCACTCGCAAGTTTTTCGCTTGAATATTTCTCCATGAAAATTACGAATGCGTATATGTATAAATACAACATTAAAAATATGCCTGGAAAGTTAACAAAAAGGGCAACACAAAATTAAGGAAACCCTATGCACTACACTTTACCAATCACAACAATCAACACATTTTTATTTCTTAAAGTACGTTTATAGACACCTGGAACCAGAGTTTCGGTATCCTGGGTTATTGAAAGCAGTGTCTATGTGCGGTATAAACGCCGTAAAAGTGAGGTTTTGCGGTATTTCAACACCTAGGTTTGTAATTCAAGTTTTGCATTGATTATGTTTTGTGCGTGGTATAAATAAACTTCGGTATCGTTTGTAAATATGGTATGAAATGTACAACTAGGATATGTTGTAGTGTAAAACAAGATGTTTAATTGGTTAAAAATATGTGTAAATGCAAAGTGATTATATAATTTTGTTGTAGGTACGAAAACAGCTAATATGCAAGAAATATATTTCATCTTTAAAAAAAATACAAAATACAATTTTTTTAAAATTAACAATGTTTTATCAAGCTATGTATGCAACTTTGAATAACTTTTTAGTAATATTTATGAATTTCTGTAAAATGTATTTCCTTTACGTATCACCATAACAAAAAAGATTAATTGTTTTGATACTAGTTATTTCCAGCATGAAACACAAGTTCCCAAAATGGAGTTTCGTATGACTGTATCAACTCTTAACTAAAACCGTAGTTTGGAAAGTTGGATTCCTGAAACTGAGGTTTCGGCTGACTGTATAAACGTACTGTTACCTGGTAACTGACTGTTGAGAGTTGCTCTATGGATAATACTTCCGCTACGTCGGCAGCTATTTCCTGTGCACGTGGTATCAAAGATGTGTTTAAATACAGTTTTTATTAAGTTTGAGTGTGAGTACGGAAAAATTAGAGTGAATTGTTTATTTGGGTTTTTTTTTTACATATAAGGTCAACATTTCTTAGTTTGTTTGAGAACTTCAAAACAGAGTTCTACTGTACATATTATGAATGTTTTCTTTAATATTCCTATTTGCAGTTTTTTCCTTTAGTTAAACTTGACAAATACCTAATACAGGCCTATCAATGTGTTCAACATAAAGTTTAATGAGGTTGGGTTCTTTTTTGGGCGACTAATGTGTCTAGTCCGCATCTATAGAATTTTTATGTCAGTCCCCTGAAATGATATGGATAGAGGTTCCACTGTATCTAGTCGCTCTTCCTTAACAAGTAAAGTGAATATTTCTCGTTATGCAATTAGTCGGCAGAATAGCCGCATACACCGTAGGTTTCGATTTGGGAAAGGTTTCTTCGAAATATCTCTCAAACCGAGGGAGAGCGCCTGCCAACAGTTGACAACCAACTCTTGAGAAAGACTTGGCAAATTTCGTCAACAACGGCAAGCACCAGTGACCGTTACTTTTCTTTTATGTTATTTTAATATGGTGACCTTTATTTAAGTAAAACCGAGCTGTGATTCCAGTCACCAATTCTGACGTCTGCGACATTACATTTATGACCAGATTTCCTACTGATGGCTTAACCTGTTCTTGAAGGACGACCCGAAGTTGCTTAGTGTCTGGGCATCAGCCAAATATTCAATATTGCGAAGCAATATTTCATCTTTCAGTAAGTACTCTTGAGACCATAATGTTTACAAAAAAAAAGTGAATAAAAACCTACACAAAATGAAATTAATTACACTTTTCAGAGAGCTTGTGCAAAAATATACATTGAATTACAATAAACTATGGTGAATTGCCATCATATTTAAACCTTGAATAATAAACCAGCCATCCAACTAAACAATAATAAACAAATTAAGATTGTAAATAAATTCAATGATCTGGGGGAAATTATAACCTGGAACTCAACGAGAAAATATCGANCCTAACCTGTTCTTGAAGGACGACCCAAAGTTGCTTAGTGTCTGGGCATCAGCCATATATTCAATATTGCGAAGCTGGAGTTATTATACAATTTCATCTTTCATTAAGTACTCTGGAGACCATAATGTTCACAAATAAAAAAAAAAAAACAAGAGTGAATAAAAACTTACACAAAATGAAATTAATTACCCTTTTCAGAGAGCTTGTGCAAAAATATACATTGAATTACAATAAACTATGGTGAATTGCCATCATATTTAAACCTTGAATAATAAACCAGCCATCCAACTAAACAATAATAAACAAATTAAGATTGTAAATAAATTCAATGATCTGGGGGAAATTATAACCTGGAACTCAACCTGAAAATATCAATAGAAAGCAGAACAACCAAATTGAAACAAACACAATGAATCACCTGGCCGACCTTCAAGAAGAAATCTCTCTTCATGAACGTCAAATTCAGACACTACTACTCCGTTATTAAGCCTGAAGCAACTTACGTTAGCGAAACACTATTCAAGTTGAACACCAAATCAACAACAGATAAAACTGCAGAAGGCAGACAGAAGAATCATCAACAAAAAACCATCAAATAGAAGGACAATGGAGATTTTTGCCTAACGAAGTGGTACACGAGGAAAGTGAATCAATAATAGACATAATACGATGAAGGCGAGTTGCCTTTTTCTGCCACATCAAAGATTGCCAGAAACCAGGCTAATGAAACAGCTATTCAACTACTTTTGGAAAAATAAAACCAAGAACAATTGGTTCAAAGAAGTCCAGGATGATTTAGGAGAGTTAGGTATAACAGTGCAACAAATTGAAAACGAGAGGAGAGAAGAAGATTCTGAGGAACACACACACACACACACACACAAGGCTTAAACTAAAAACATTTGAACAAAAACAATACACCATAACTGACAAAAAACGGGCTGCCAGGTTGGAAAGAATGAAAAAGTTTTGGAAGCAGAAGAAGCTGAAAGCAAAATCTCTAGCTAATACCCTGACGACTTAAGTGCTACAATGTAGGCGAGAAAAAAAAAAAAACCAGTTACTTACCTGAACAAACCCTTACAAACCAATAATACCAACTACATGTCCCTCCCTATGCTCAGTAAGGATGCAGACTGTCACCAAAAAATACGTAAAAAATTATTCAGTTTCCCAGAAAACTAAATTTGTTTTTGAAATGGCAAGAGGATAAAACTGACCCTACAGGGGCAGATGTCAATAAGTGTGCCGTTGGGGTGGGTGTGCATGCACGGAGATGAGGCAGGTTTGCAGACGGCAAGAGGGCGGCGCTTGCATAACCAACAGCTTATGTTTTAAGGAGGACTGGAAGTTGTTAACTTGCGCAGCGCAGTCTTGGCTACGTCTGGCGAACGAGACGGAGGAAATAAATGCGACGCCTCGTGGCTTGCTGAAAACACTCATTAATGATTTGGGAGAAGCATCCCGTTGAACACAAATGAACTGGGCTGTACTATAACAATAAATTTCATTTGACAGTAGCATTGTGCGCAATGGCAACGCAATTCAGGTTCCAGACACTGAAAATATAATGTGCTTTAACTGAAAGAGTTAGCGTAAAAACACAGCGCTTGGGGTAAGCAGTGAACTGCCAGGGTTATTCAATATGTTAACTCCACATTTTTAGGAACAAATAATAGCAAGTGACAAAGGTGAGTGGCATTTGTGCAGGTCATAAAACCAAAGTATAAGAAATTCTCCAATTAATAACTACCAGAAAGCTTGGTTATAACCATAGCCCTTCTATGAGTTATGTAGCAGTTTGTGGATTAAAACCATGCCCATAGCTACCAGTTGTTACCCTTTCTCTCCTAGTGTTCAGTAATTTGGAAACGTGGGCATTCAAAAACTGAGCGTAAAGAAGGGAATCACAATTAAATTTGAAAGTTTAAAAGTTTAATATGTGGTATCGTAGATCGTGTTCCAAGCTAAATAGGTACAGAAAAGGCAATTTTACTAAAGAACAAACTTCCTCAGAAATACCGGACACTTTTATTATATCTAAGTCTACTAGAGACGTGCGTACAAAAAAAGGTAATATCAATACATTAAAAATTTATATTTTAAATTCACAATACAAAAACTATTCAAAAAATTTTGGGAGGGCCCGGCTCTTAAAATTATGTTTTATTATGCATTTTTAAAGTTCTAGAGATTACTATAAAAGGTACAAGAGTCCATAATCTTACTGTTTCAAATTCTACATAAAGAGTTTATAAAGAAATACATATATTAATAATTACTGGCTACTTTCTACATGACACTTCTTCACTGTCTTGAAGCAGGAAGGCAAGAGTGGGCCGAAACAGAAGATAAGTTGACGTTTTAGAAAGTGTAACGGCGCATATATTAATTATTGGGATAATTGATTAAATTGTGAGGCTTCATAATATTTTAAAAGGATTTGAAATTAAAGCTGTGGTAGTTCGTTTATCAGGCATACGTTTGCAGTTTCAGGAAATCGTTAGTTTTTTGTTATGCGTCAAAATTAGTAGATAGAAGCTTTCCAAACTGCAGTCAACAGTTTTTGTTGACTATNTCGTTTATCAGGCATACGTTTGCAGTTTCAGGAAATCGTTAGTTTTTTGTTATGCGTCAAAATTAGTAGATAGAAGCTTTCCAAACTGCAGTCAACAGTTTTTGTTGACTATTTTTTTTACCGACAACGCAGTTTGGATGGCTACGCAGTTCGGCTGGAGTGGAAAAGGGATGCTGACCCACGTCATGCCCTTATTCCGGGCGAGGAGTGGGGATAGGCATGCTGCAACAAATGCTCAGTGTGCCTATCACCGGTTAGCAGTAGACAACCAGTACTCGCTGAGGCTGCGTCGGGCGTGGCAAATACCCCCACACCGGCAAACTTTAACATGTTCATTTATTTCTCCGCTGGTGTGGAGGTCGCTACCTGTATTTTATTCTCGCGATGCGAGTTTCTAAGACGTAAATAAACAATAAACTACTGTGGGGCTGCTCTCTGTTTATCAGTGAAGCTGTTCGTGACTCTGCATACGTGAATTGATTTATTTAAATGATAAATAAAAGTACAAAGTAATAAACAGAAACTGGACTTTAATTTATAGTTGTTTTGACGCCTTTAACGGCTCAGTCTCATGTTTCTACTGATTGAGCTGAGCTGTAACTTCCAACAAAAGGTTACAAAAGGTTGACTATTTAAACTTTGACTCAAAAGTAAACTTGAAATCCAAAATTTGGACCCACTGTGGACACACAGTAAGAAGAGAAAAATTAGCACATTCATTTAGACATCGCCAGAAGGGCGGAAAGACGGGGACATAAGCGTGGAAACGTAATTTGCTAATCGCCTGTCGTGGGGAAGTTCAAAAACCTATGATGTCATGTTGGAGTTGCTCGGCCTAGTTGAGTCAACACGTCACTTCTTGACACCACACTACATGTTTATAAAATAAGGCTTTTAGCTGCCTCTTGAATAACTACATCCTTTAATTGTATTTCCTTCACGATCATGTCTATAGCCGATCTGCGAGAGTGTGTGCCGAAGAGAACCGTACGAGCCGTGAATAAACCGCAGAATGTCCGGGAGGCACAAGAACGCTATGCTAAAAGGGACCTGGGAAAGTGGTAGGCTGGAGAGGGAAAACAAGAGGTGTTTTAATGTAGGTGATTGCTGCCCATCCAGGCTTACGGTTGGTTTGCAAGGTAGCGGACAGCATCCACCAGTGAGGTATGTAGGATACCAAAGGGGAATGGGGAAGGTCTGGACTGGGATGATATTGCTGGGACTGCATCCTGCACTCGGCACACAGTCACATTTCTGTGGTGCCGAGTGTACGGCCTGTGAGAACGGGGCCCCTGGGTCTAGAAGGGGTGGCACAGACTACCCCATCTCTGCTCTGCTTCGGAGCCGGCAGCCGAGGTCCTGCCGGGCCCCACATCTTCTAGGATTGCAGATGGAGGCAAGGGTTCTTGGGGCTCCCCCATCTCGTTGGCGTTGTGCACCTCGTGCACTTAGGCAGCTGTCTGAAGCGAGGNGGTGTTTTAATGTAGGTGATTGCTGCCCATCCAGGCTTACGGTTGGTTTGCAAGGTAGCGGACAGCATCCACCAGTAAGGTATGTAGGATACCAAAGGGGAATGGGGAAGGTCTGGACTGGGATGATATTGCTGTGACTGCATCCTGCACTCGGCACACAGTCACATTTCTGTGGTGCCAAGTGTACGGCCTGTGAGAACGGGGCCCCTGGGTCTAGAAGGGGCGGCACAGACTACCCCATCTCTGCTCTGCTTCGGAGCCGGCAGCCGAGGTCCCGGGGCTGTCCAGCGCTGAGGTCCTGCCGGGCCCCACATCTTCTAGGATTGCCGATGGAGGCAAGGGTTCTTGGGGCTCCCCCATCTCGTTGGCGTTGTGCACCTCGTGCACTGGCAGCTGTCGGAAGCGAGGGCTCTTGGGGCTCCCTTACCTCGTCGGCTCTGCTGAGCTCCTCTGCGAAGACGCTTGGTGGCAGTGTAGAGTCGCTTCAATGCCCAATCCAGTGCCCTTCTCCATGATAACTGTGACCCGGCCGTGGGTGATCCTTCTCGCCCTTGGTTGGGCAATCTCCTCCGGAAACTGGTCGCCGTGGAGGATAGTGTCCAAAATGACATTGTCCCTCTTGGTGGCCTGTAGAGTTTGGTGCGTTTTACACTTGATTCAGCCCGGGTTATCTCTGCTGGGTCTGCCGAAAGTGCGGGTTCTGCCTGCCATGGCGGCAAGTATTCTCGGTGGTGGGCTCGCATGGTGTCTTTCTTCTCAGGTTCCGGTGGGTTGACCACCTCTTCGTCGGCCCCTTGGTCTCCAGGTATATTCTGTACCATATAAGAAGGCCACTTTTTGACAGCTCGGCGAAAGTAGCGCCACTGTTTACATCTGACTACGTATCCTTCCGCCATCAGCTGGTCCGTCATGTCGGGGCTGAATTTTTANGCTAATCCACTTCTCATTGTACTGTAATGCTAAACAAATTTTAAGATATTTTAAGACTGACATCTGTCTAAAAATATAAGTAGGTTCTAAAAGTAAAAATATAAAATGTTGGATATTTGATAACTTTTTTATAATTTGTCCGAGATAGTGAATTTGGATTACAATTTTCAAGACGGTTTGTTGTATCTATTATTACACTCTGGAGTTTATAGCTAATATATTCGAGTTGGAAATATGTGACATGGAATAACGTTAGAATTGTTTAAAAACTATTCACGCGTGTGTACGGAATCAAGGAGATGGGTTTCGAGAGAACAATATGGCGTATAATTTACGTANCGTTGCCGGCAATCTACTGTGCACTTTTGCTGCTGGAGCCTGGGCTGCCCTAAAATCACTGTCTCCCCTATTTCAGGTGCCACCAAGAACTCAATGTGAGTAGTTTTCTGGTTGATTTGATGGTCATCTTTATCTTCCTTTCCACCTGGAGGAGGTGGTCATGCTGCGCCATTTGAACTTTTCTGTCCTGGGGTGTCAGGTGGGCTCTTTGATAGGTGTGAGTAGGTCGCTTCTAATGAAGTTCCTTGTGACTGCAGTGTCAATCGTGGCCGCAGTAATTTGTTGGTTGACCCTCACTTTAATACAGGGAGCATCAGAGAAGGGTGGGACTCCTCTGTTGTCTTGAGGGTGACGCGGGCCTGTCATTCTTATTCTCCATAGTTTGGAGGTGGGGTGGGCTTTCCTCACTCACGCTCCCTTCTATTGTTGTCTGCCAGCCGGCAGTCATGGTTTAAATGCCACCCAGGGCAGAACCAGCACTTAGGGAGCACAGAGGAGGTACTGGTGGCAGGCAGTGGAGTAGGAGGGTGTGCCCGCCCCTCTGTCTGCTTCGCTTCCTCCTTTCCCCTGCCCCCCTGGTTACGTTCCAAGGCCGCTTGGGCCTTGTAGTTTTTCTGTCTTGGCGATTTCCGCCACACACAAATTTTTGCATTGTCTATTGTTTGTACCCGGCTGTGAAATTTGAACGTCAGTCGGGCTAGGACTTCCTTCCTGGAAAACTGCATGGCGAGACGGGAACAGAACTGGGACCAGTGAGAGACATTAAGCGGGCAACAGGCAAAATGTGACGGCTTGGATTTTTATACTGAAAAATGAGTCTTGTTCTCAGACTTGACTAATAGTGAAAGCAACAGTGTGGCGGTCGGCTAAAACTTGAACAAACAGCGCNATGAGTCTTGTTCTCAGACTTGACTAATAGTGAAAGCAACAGTGTGGCGGTCGGCTAAAACTTGAACAAACAGCGCCAGTAATACAGGAATGTAACAATTAAATTGATCGCAAGCATTTACAATGAAACATTTGCATTTACAAAGCAATTAATTTGCTATAATACAACTTACGATAAACTAATTATGTTACAGTCTCAGGGCCGCGGTAGAAAGAAAATACAAACATGTACGAACAGTGTGCAGTATGTCAGAAAATAGCACTGCAACAGNATGAGTCTTGTTCTCAGACTTGACTAATAGTGAAAGCAACAGTGTGGCGGTCGGCTAAAACTTGAACAAACAGCGCTAGTAATACAGGAATGTAACAATTAAATTGATCGCAAGCATTTACAATGAAACATTTGCATTTACAAAGCAATTAATTTGCTATAATACAACTTACGATAAACTAATTATGTTACAGTATCAGGGCCGCGGTAGAAAGAAAATACAAACATGTACGAACAGTGTGCAGTATGTCAGAAAATAGCACTGCAACAGCAAGCGCCGAATCGCAGTATTTGCAGAATTTACTACCAATTCAACCACAAAAATACATCTATTAAACTTTACGGCTTCATACGTATCGTCAAAAGTGATGATCACTGAAAATAAATCTGCAACACCAAGAAAATAGTTTCCTTTCCGGATAAAGTGTTTACTTTTATTGCAAAGAAGAACTTTGAGCCATTTTTTGATGACCAAAATTCATCTCTATTCTTCCCTGCGGGCGTAATACAGGAATGTTATTACATAACTTTGTCACACTGTACTGTATATTTCAGGCAGACCACACGTGCATGTGCACACACCCACATGCGCATATCTAAAACATACCAACAAATTTTGATATGTTATCCCTGAGGTGGAAATAAAAAGATTGAGATAGGTAACTCATTGTCCTGGTCAAACAGCAAGAGCGGTAGACACTTCTCTAAGTTTAAAAAAATTAAAATTAATTCTCATATTTAGGAAACTGCTTTTGGGACAGAAACAAAGTAATGGTTACTTATTATTTAAACCATAATCATTANCCACACGTGCATGTGCACACACCCACATGCGCATATCTAAAACATACCAACAAATTTTGATATGTTATCCCTGAGGGGGAAATAAAAAGATTGAGATAGGTAACTCATTGTCCTGGTCAAACAGCAAGAGCGGTAGACACTTCTCTAAGTTTAAAAAAATTAAAATTTATTCTCATATTTAGGAAACTGCTTTTGGGACAGAAACAAAGTAATGGTTACTTATTATTTAAACCATAATCATTANAATTCTCATATTTAGGAAACTGCTTTTGGGACAGAAACAAAGTAATGGTTACTTATTATTTAAACCATAATCATTAATAAAGTGAATGCTGTGTGCATGTAACCCACCCCCATCATGTTGAAAGGGGGTATTGGAACCCTTATTTTTAGGGGAAAAAAAAGTATGTTACAGGAGCAATTCCCTAACTTTGGCTAGAGATGATTAAATGCTGGCAAAATTAGTGACTCAAATGCCTATTGCAAAAATTGTCAAACAAGTGGTGGAATAGTGCAGCGTTCCGACAGAACTGTTCATTTGACTTGCTCAGAACTGTGGTTCCAGTGCCTCTCTCAGGAACTATTCCGGGAAATATTCCGCGACCCTAGTGCAGCAAAAAACAAGCATTTGCTTTGGGCAACTGTGTAATAACTGCACTTTCCTGATTTTTAAGGTGTAGTAAGTATACACCCATGTACAGCTAATTGGAAAATGCAGTGAGTCTACCTGTTTCCTTTTTTTTTTTTTTGTCTCATTCTGTTTAGCAGGAAACGATGGCTCTACACAATATTCTACAACAAAGGAGTCTTAACTATGGTTGGAAAATAAGCTTGCAACTTAGTACATAGGGCAGCAAGCTCTTTTGACATAAGATTATGTACTACAACCAACATATAGTATCTGGTGACATGTCCAAGGAGATTTATAATAACAGACAGGAGGATTTTATTTTCATTTCGAAAGCAAGCCTGAATTACAGCTTTGGGGTCTATCAATTTGCAGAACATATAACTGNGAGGATTTTATTTTCATTTCGAAAGCAAGCCTGAATTACAGCTTTGGGGTCTATCAATTTGCAGAACATATAACTGGCCCTGAATTACAGTTTTGGGGTGTGTCAATTTGCAGAACATATAACTAGCTTGCTGAAAACTCCAAATGTTGAAAAAGATCACAGTATAGTTCACAAGTAAATGTCCAGTACGGTGTTTCAGTAAAATGGTTGATCCAATATCACAGCAATTTTTTCAAGAAAGGAACTGTGGTTACAGCAGATTTACGATGTTATACACATACCC
>NQII01005614.1:91191-133840 GCA_002778355.1 Clitarchus hookeri | reverse complement strand
GGGGGGGGGGGGGGATGGAGTTATTGAGGCACATGGTGCCCACTTTGAACACAGACTTAAAAAAAAATTAAGTACTCAACACACATGTCAATTATTGTAACTAAATTTTTTTTCAAATCACACATGCTCAATGTACACTATACCAAATACACTTAGGTCACATTTATACGACATTACTATCAAATAAAATTACTTATCTATCAACACCTGGTACTTAGTCAGTATTGGTAGAAGGTTTGCTATACATATGTGCCTGGTTACCAATTTGCCAGTAGCAACACCCGGCATTCATGAAATTACCTTTTTATAAAAAATAAGAAAAAAATTATTATTATTTCCATTTTATAAAATGAACAATTACAGTGGAACCTTAATGTATTCTTTCTATAGTCACTGTTTATTATGCAGTCCCGTAAAACTTCCTTCTATAAACATGTTAAAGAGGCTCTGCATACACACTTACAATATTTCCTATAAACATGAGAAGTTAAACCACTCTTTTTCTGATGCCATCTTCTAAATGTCGTTAGACGACATCATCAGAGAAAGAAGAAAGATTGGCTCAATTCCCACCATTTTCAGGCAGCAAAATGTTTTGTTTTGGTTCCAAGTAGTTTACTGCAATTGAGCAGATTTTAAATTTTGTTTATTTTTTATCAATAATCTCAGTATCAGCAGAAACTGTTTCCAAATAACGGAAGGGACAAGATAGTGGGTGCTGAGTGATGAAAACATTTGAGCTAATTTGTCTTATTTACTTTTACATGCACGTAGTTCCGGACTGCAGTGCACATGGTGTGCCTGTTACGTCCATATTGTAATATAACTTCGAATTTGATGTTAGTTTGGTTTAAGATCCAGAAGTAAGTCTGCATGGAAGGTTTGTCAGCATGCATACTTTTATATGGTCCCTCAAAAACTGAAACATAGAGGTCCTACTGTAAAAGCTGACAGGCTAAAGATCTTTAAGGCTTTTAATATTATAGTCGACTCTAAGCCACCACAGGTCCTGCCTCCCAACTTGCCATATAAGCACAATGCTTTATTGTGCACAACCATTAATGACTCAATTTCATTACAGTTACAGACACTTAATTAGAGGAAAGCAGGTTGCCACGGTACAATCTGTTGAAAAAGAAAATTTTGAGCATAAACCAGTAATACAATTACAAAATTACAAAAATTATTGGCTCCAACAACTTTTAAGGATGGATTTGCTCATATTATGGCACTTGAATTTTAACTGCAGACCAACAAGACAAATAAGACTGCCAAAAAAATGGTCTGAAAACATTACAGGCTACAAGGCTTGGTAATATTTTGGCGTCTGTTTAAAGCCTACTTCTTAGGCACTTTAAAGTGATAAATGTTATAAAAATTCTGTTCTGCACAATGAAGTATTTNCTGTTTAAAGCCTACTTCTTAGGCACTTTAAAGTGATAAATGTTATAAAAATTCTGTTCTGCACAATGAAGTATTTAAACAGTAGCTGTACAGAGTTATTTACTAAATATATATTCCTAGATTACTTGCTCCTAACCATTATTTCCATAATTTAAACTACCTCACATTTACACCATCACACAAGAGTTCTTCACTGTAAAATTCTGTTATTTCATTAATTCCATTTGTTTTCTGGAAATATACCTTCTTCCTCAATACTTAGCAGCTGTGATGCGGGAATCTAATATTTGTTGGAATGTTCATTATAAAATTATAATTTGCAATTACAATGTGGTCTGGAGCATTATGCAATAAAGAATCCATCACATTTTTTGCATGTTAGGATACATAGCGGGCGGTGCCTTCAACATACTTACAGTGGAGCAGCACTGCAATCTTCCATGCCTAACAACCACCACCACAATCTCATTGCTTAACCACAAACAAGAATATGTTAGTGAATGAAAAAGATGTTTTCAGCAGATGCCCTCCCTGGTAAAAGCTTCTGCAGTACTGCATCAACAGCCACCAAGGATGAAGAGATACTGCTCCCATACAAAAGTTCANTGTTAGTGAATGAAAAAGATGTTTTCAGCAGATGCCCTTCCTGGTAAAAGCTTCTGCAGTACTGCATCAACAGCCACCAAGGATGAAGAGATACTGCTCCCATACAAAAGTTGGGAGTGCGTTCCTTTCCAACTATAGTTTTCCTCACATTAGGTAGGTATCCTTGGACTGGAATTTAAAACATACAATTTACACTTGTGCCAATCANAGTGGAGCAGCACTGCAATCTTCCATGCCTAACAACCACCACCACAATCTCATTGCTTAACCACAAACAAGAATATATTAGTGAATGAAAAAGATGTTTTCAGCAGATGCCCTCCCTGGTAAAAGCTTCTGCAGTACTGCATCAACAGCCACCAAGGATGAAGAGATACTGCTCCCATACAAAAGTTCAGAGTGCTTTCCTACCTATAGTTTTCCTCACATTAGGTAGGTATCCTTGGACTGGAATTTAAAACATACAATTTACACTTGTGCCAATCAANCTATAGTTTTCCTCACATTAGGTAGGTATCCTTGGACTGGAATTTAAAACATACAATTTACACTTGTGCCAATCAAAACACTACTCCAATATAATTTATAGGTGGCTGAATTGTTTTCTAATATTACAAGGGCAGCTATAACTTTACAGTCGTCAGTTCTGAGATGTTTGCTTGGCATTTGTACATTAACATGGTATTGTCACTGTGCAAGTCTTAATATAAACACTGTAAGCCTACATGTTTTTATACATATCTTCATGCTGTAACATTTCTTCAATATACCTATGAACAAAACTAACATCACACAATACCAACTTGAGGCAGTCATCGTTTACACGCCATTTGTTGGGATCAGCAATAACAAAATGTGTAAATAAATCATAACTGTTTAGTGTTTTGCACATTAACTTCCCTACTAAGGCATTCTACTTTTGGCACAACATCCAGCAAGTAGGAAAGCAGTCCAATTAAATCTTCGGTGCAGTTTTGCAAAGCTAGCGAGTACATGTTCTTGTACACTTGGAGAAGAGGATTAGACCTGTAACAAACATTTTCTTATATTATAAGAACGAAAGAAAAAAAGGTTTACTGAATACATATTTTAAAGTGAGGCTAAAACAATGTAAAATAATTTAGGTATATACAAAATTTCCCTGTTTCTAGTTTTTATGCTAACCAAAAAGCTGATGGGATAATGTTCTACAGAGGCTTGTAACTATTGTTTCTTAATACGGTTTACATTATTTGAATGTACACTCAATTACAAAAAAATTGATCACTATAAACAAATTGCTCAATTACTAAAAATGTTGCCACGCAGTATCGTTTTAGCCCGACAAGTGTCTCATTTACATTTAATGCGGATTGCTTGCGTGGATGTACCACTAAAGGGTATAAATGTCCCACCATCATTCATATAAGGCCTTAGTAGTGGTGTGAACCACAGAGTCAAGTTCAGTGAACACGCAGTGTGCTCCAATAGTGCATTCGATAAGCCTTTGCCCAGTTGGATGAGTTTGAGAGAGGTCGCATCGTTGGCTTCCAAGAGGCAGGTTGAATATTTCGACANCCTCCGAGAGGCAGGTTGAATATTTCGACACATTGCTTGCCATTTTGAACCGTTCTGCCTTCTATGCGAGAGTGTAACATACTCCAGAAGCAGGCAGCAAGAGGAAAAAACTGTGAGAGCTGATAGAAGCTGCTCTTGCAAATGACACAATTTACATTGAAGCCTTAGTGGCCGTCACTGGCTACCTTCCATGTTCTGTACATCAGACCTGAAATTAGGGTATTTTTGCAAAGGTGCGAGGGGAGAGCTTGGTAAAATTAACAGACCTTCATACTGTTTTGAAACAAAATACCTCGCTTAACAAGAACACTAAGGGTGAATGAATCTAAACTGTGATTGTGGGCATGTACACAACCAAACATGGTGCAATATAGTGGCAGACGTCTGATACTCACTCCTTCTTGGCACTGCTCCCGCCTCTGCCTACATGCAGTTTCACTTGGCTCAGTAGAGTAAACTGCAGCCTCTGCCTCAACAACTTGACTAGCTGTAACTCTTCTGTCTTGCCTTTTACCACATCTTCATGATCTTGTAGCCTCTTTTGAACACTTCCCTCAGTATTTACACCTTGAGTGCTATGCTCCTCTATTTTAGGCTCTGTGTTGGAATCTGGCATTGGATGGTCATGGTCTACCTTAGATGCATTAACATGGGGCTGTGAAGCCTCTGTTTGGTGTTGTTCAGCCATCATTTTAAGTATTGGTAAACACTGAGTAATCAATTCCAAGGCATGAGACAGCAGCTTCACCTTTGTGCTAAATCCCTGTGCCTCTGGAACACAAGGAAATAATTTATGGTTACTAAATTTCATTGCATTGACTTATCAGAAGCAAGCAAGTAAGTACTAATGTTCCAAGTACCATACTGACCACTCTTGCAAGGATAAGAAAATGTATTTATTAAAGATTTGACTTTTGTTACCAAATGTTATATCTCACACATCTTTCACTAGAATAAAACTTTGCTATGTGTAAGAATGGAAAACCACTTGACCCACACAATAATGGTACTTTCTCAATTTTAGTCACATACACTAATGCTACAGAACAAACACTGTGGTTGGCAAATAAATTATGACATTGTCAACTTCTATAATTGTAAGTAATCATTGTGAACACAACACAAATTATCTGCCACATTGTCGGTATTCTGTAAAAAGGGGCAAATCCAACAATTTGCAATCTTTCAGAACAGCATTTTAGTATGTACTTCACTTGTCCCTAAAAATTATACCCATATTTAATAACAATAAATTTCTCTTACAATTGCTAACTACAATTCAGGGGTATAATCATTTACCAATATTTCAAATGAATAAGATCAATAATTGTTCAGATAATAGTTTATGTAGTTTGGTACGTGGTATATTCACCCTTTTAACACACAAAAAAGATGGTTTTGCATAATCGCCCATATGGGTAAACAATGAGCTAAAGTAAAGAATGATGGAAACCAGCATGTAATTACAATTGACACCAGTTGAGCAACGTGGTGATTGTGCACTGGCTCAGTTTTCTTCTATAGAGACCAGGGAAACAGAGTCTTCTTAACGACGATTTTAAGAACATGAATATAAATAATTCCTCTATTGATTAAAGATTATTTTAAAACAATTATTATTTGCAGAACACAATTAAAGGACTATATATGACTAGACTGACAATAAGAGCAATTAAAAAAGGAGGGTAGCTTATGAGCCCAGTAAAGCCTCCTTTTCATAAGCCCAACACGTTAAAATATTAATTTAAAAATAATCTATAAAATTGAAGTTTTGGAGGAGGCAGTCAAATGACCCATCAGAGCTCCTACCGAATAAAATATCAATAAACGAGCACAATTAAAAAAGATTGACTACGCCCAACGCAAGAGTCGTGGACATGAAGCATTTTAAAAATTAATTTATTCCTGGGCAGCAAACAAGACTAAACAAAGCACGTTAAAATAGGATAAACACAGCAATGCTAGGTTTTAGTTAAAGCCAAAACCAAATTTAGACTGGCAACCGAGACCACAATTTTGAAAAAAACACTAACCCTACTGCATACCCAAGACAACACATCTACGCCACACAAGACATTAAAACAATTAATGAAACCCAGGTAACACACAAACTCATGGTCCACGACTCACCATTATGAATAGCTCATTCGCTCAGCGGCTCAGGCGACGAAACAAAACGCANACCCAGGTAACACACAAACTCATGGTCCACGACTCACCATTATGAATAGCTCATTCGCTCAGCGGCTCAGGCGACGAAACAAAACGCAAAATGTCTCATCGCTGCAGTAAGTCCGTTGGACGACGTCTCATCACGGCAGTAAGTCCGGTGGATGACGTCTCATCACTGCAGTAAGTCCGTTGGANAAGTCCGTTGGACGACGTCTCATCACGGCAGTAAGTCCGGTGGATGACGTCTCATCACTGCAGTAAGTCCGTTGGATGACATCTCATCACGGCAGTAAGTCCGTTGGACGACAAATTGGCAATCTAATTATTTGTAGCGGATCTTCAGGAACACGTGCAGGTGAGGACAGGGTGTAGAATTGGAGGAGCGCGAGCCATGCAATGACTTAACTGGCATGATAAAAAAAAATGATGATGCACGAGACGAGGGGAAATCAAGGGAGGGTGAACAGGGATGGAAAAGGGAAGGGATTCGAGTCAAGCATAGAGAATAACACCGCGCATAGTTGGAGCCGACGAAAACGACTAGTGTGAGTGCTAGCGTCGCAACATTGTTTTGCTAAGAAGAACTGAATAAAAGAAACCAGTTTCATCAAAGTTAAATATGTCTTTGGGCTCATAGTCTTTGATGTGTGCAGAATCGACATTTGAACTTTTTCCACAAATAGCCCTATAAACAAGGTTATGCCTTTGTTTAAAACAGTCAATCAAACTATTTGATGAACAAAAATTATTAATTCCCAGTTTGGTAGCTATCACTTGTGCCTTTTCTTGCAATAAAACTACATTAATTGGAACAATTGCTGCCCTTGCACCTACAAACCACTCCCTTAAAAGTTCAAGTTTTTCATAATTTGATGCTCGGACATATTTTCATTATTTTTGCAAACGGTCCGTACTTCATAGCACTTTCTTCAATGGTTGAACGATTTTTCACAATTGTATTGAGCGTGGAAATTGAGATACCCAACTTATCCGTAAGGGAGACATGTGTATCAGTATGTTCATCGACACATTTTAAAATTTTGAGTTTTTCATCAATTGAAAACACTCTTCTTTTACTACTGTCAGACATTTTACTACACGCCATAGTAAACTGACTTGGATGGAACAATTATAATTATTCTCTTATTTCTTTGAATTAACAAGCTTGCATCACCATGGAAATAAACAAACAATTTATTGGCATACCATGGGGGAAAAACCAGCCATAGACGTGTAGGTATTCCAATAGGTGAAACGTCTTGTTGAAAGAATCGGCCTCTTCGTCGTTCACGATCGGCTACCTTTGCTGCATCGCAAACAGAGTGCTGTGAACTATGAACGCTAGTGTTGAGTCATGTGATGTAGAGCAACTAAGTGGCCAACNTCGCAAACAGAGTGCTGTGAACTATGAACGCTAGTGTTGAGTCATGTGATGTAGAGCAACTAAGTGGCCAACAACATGATGTACAGTTCCCAATGACAAGTGTTTTATCTATGAGATTGCGAGCACTGTTTACACTGATTGTACAGAATAGTTGTATACACTTCTCCATCCTCTGTCATTTTCAGAAAATAAACAAGTGAACAACAATATTTAAAGCATTTTGTTCACGATGTTAACATAATGAAAAAGTGTAAATAGCGGGAAACAAAAATATTGTATATTGCAATTAGCGGGAAATATGTACATAGAATGGGACCGAAAATAAATGGTGTAATTTGCGGGAAAATGTAAAAAGCGATAATACAAAAACGGGGTTCTACTGTTGTTCATAAATTACTACTCGCAGCTATTTGAATTTTTGAATAGTGACACATCTCTAATGGATTAAAGCATTGTACTGTATTTGCTATTCGAAAGAAATAGGTCTAAAGCATTTAAAGTTGTCAATTACTGTCATTGTTTTTGTGTCCGAATTATTATTAGACTAATACTGTAGGAATATTTTGCTGCTCTTGATTGGTATATTCTGGCCATGCAGTTGAAAACCTAGAGCTAAAACTATGTGTTACATGGTTTTAGGTGAATATCCTACATTATCCATGAAAGCAAACATCAGATAATGAACCATAACGTCACTACACGCGCTGATGCTCAATTTTACAAATAGATACAACAATATGACTAAAATACTCTACATAAACAAATTGTTATGACCACTTGAAGTTTAATATTAACACATGTCGCATAAAAACAACCTCACACTTCCACATACAATCAAACTTCACTACTGATGTTTACTCACTCAAGCATAACACATNAAGTCCGTTGGACGACGTCTCATCACGGCAGTAAGTCCGGTGGATGACGTCTCATCACTGCAGTAAGTCCGTTGGACGACAAATTGGCAATCTAATTATTTGTAGCGGATCTTCAGGAACACGTGCAGGTGAGGACAGGGTGTAGAATTGGAGGAGCGCGAGCCATGCAATGACTTAACTGGCATGATAAAAAAAAAATGATGATGCACGAGACGAGGGGAAATCAAGGGAGGGTGAACAGGGATGGAAAAGGGAAGGGATTCGAGTCAAGCATAGAGAATAACACCGCGCATAGTTGGAGCCGACGAAAACGACTAGTGTGAGTGCTAGCGTCGCAACATTGTTTTGCTAAGAAGAACTGAATAAAAGAAACCAGTTTCATCAAAGTTAAATATGTCTTTGGGCTCATANGCGTGAGTGCTAGCGTCGCAACAATGTTTTGCTAGGAAGAACTGAATAAAAGAAACCAGTTTCATCAAAGTTAAATATGTCTTTGGGCTCATAGTCTTTGATGTGTGCAGAATCGACATTTGAACTTTTTCCACAAATAGCCCTATAAACAAGGTTATGCCTTTGTTTAAAACAGTCAATCAAACTATTTGATGGACAAAAATTATTAATTCCCAGGGTTGGTAGCTATCACTTGTGCCTTTTCTTGCAATAAAACTACATTAATTGGAACAATTGCTGCCCTTGCACCTACAAACCACTCCCTTAAAAGTTCAAGTTTTTCATAATTTGATGCTTGGACATATTTTCATTATTTTTGCAAACGGTCCGTACTTCATAGCACTTTCTTCAATGGTTGAACGATTTTTCACAATTGTATTGAGCGTGGAAATTGAGATACCCAACTTATCCGTAAGGGAGACATGTGTATCATCAGTATGTTCATCGACACATTTTAAAATTTTGAGTTTTTCATCAATTGAAAACACTTTTCTTTTACTACTGTCAGACATTTTTACTACACACCATAGTAAACTGACTTGGATGGAACAATTATAATTATTCTCTTATTTCTTTGAATTAACAAACTTGCAACACCATGGAAATAAACGAACAATTTATTGGCATACCATGGGGAAAAAACCAGCCATAGATGAATAGGTATTCCAATAGGTGAAACGTCTTGTTGAAAGAAATCAAAGTGAACAATCGGCCTCTTTGTCGTTCACGATCGGCTACCTTTGCCGCATCGCAAACAGAGTGCTGTGAACTATGAACGCTAGTGTTGAGTCATGTGATGTAGAGCAACTAAGTGGCCAACAACAACATGGCGTACAGTTCCCAATGACAAGTGTTTTATCTATGAGATTGCGAGCGCTGTAAACACTGATTGTACAGAATAGTTGTATACACTTCTCCATCCTCTGTCATTTTCAGAAAATAAACAAGTGAACAACAATATTTAAAGCATTTTGTTCACGGTGTTAACATAATGAAAAAGTGTAAATAGCGGGAAACAAAAATATTGTATATTGCAATTAGCGGGAATGATGTACATAGAATGGGACCGAAAATAAATGGTGTAATTTGCGGGAAAATGTAAAAAGCGATAATACAAAAACGGGGTTCTACTGTTGTTCATAAATTACTACTCGCAGCTATTTGAATTTTTGAATAGTGACACATCTCTAATGGATTAAAGCATTGTACTGTATTTGCTATTCAAAAGAAATGGGTCTAAAGCATTTAAAATTGTCAATTACTGTTATTGTTTTTGTGTCTGAATTATTATTAAACTAATACTGTAGGAATATTTTGCTGCTCTTGATTGGTATATTCTGGCCATGCAGTTGAAAACCTAGAGTTAAAACTATGTGTTACATGGTTTTAGGTGAATATCCTACATTATCCATGAAAGCAAACATCAGATAATGAACCATAACGTCACTACACGAGCTGATGCTCAATTTTACAAATAGATACAACAATATGACTAAAATACTCTACATAAACAAATTGTTATGACCACTTGAAGTTTAATATTAACACATGTTGCATAAAAACAACCTCACACTTCCACATACAATCAAACTTCACTACTGATGTTTACTCACTCAAGCATAACACATNCGCATAAAAACAACCTCACACTTCCACATACAATCAAACTTCACTACTGATGTTTACTCACTCAAGCATAACACATGGTAGAATGACTGGCTACTACTCTCAGTACAGCTGATACCTGATACATAAAAGTTCTGCCACCCACTGAAATAGCAGAATAAAAATTCCCATGGCTCACCAAGTTTAAAATGTTAAAAATAATTAACTAGGCTTACCCAAAATTACAGCTACAAAAATTAATTATACAAGAAAACTGTGTTATTTATGATTCCTAATTATATATTAAGAAAGGTAAAAAGGTCTATTCGCCTGTTAACACAGCATGTTTGCCATTTTAAATTACCATATTCAGGACATCAATTGAAAATGAAACGTAAGAAGGACAAATGTTACATATTCCCTTTTAAACAGAAGCAATGTTATATTATAGAGACTCACAGTTTTTATATCATCTTAACATTGGGAACCCACAAAGGTGACAATTTGAAAATCCCAAATTTGTTGAAGTCACTCTTTTTACAAGCACCGACAATATTNCCACAAAGGTGACAATTTGAAAATCCCAAATTTGTTGAAGTCACTCTTTTTACAAGCACCGACAATATTCCTTGCTGTACGGAGATAAGTTTTTGAAATCATTCATAGATGGAGTCTCACATGTGCCTCGAATGGAACAACATAGGAAGAGGCACTACCCACTTGGATTCTGGTGACAATCAGCATCTCTGTTGCATATATTTGTTTAGATATCAAGAGGTAAGAAAAGTATTGACAAACGCTCACCTGCTAAAGTGCATGATTGATTGCTTGGCATTTGCAATGAACAGTCAGTTTGTGGTTTACAGACCAAGTAGCAGAACAAAGATTTGCTGCTTGAGAAACCATGGATCTCATGGTACCAGTTTTGTTTATTCGGGCANTAAGAAAAGTATTGACAAACGCTCACCTGCTAAAGTGCATGATTGATTGCTTGGCATTTGCAATGAACAGTCAGTTTGTGGTTTACAGACCAAGTAGCAGAACAAAGATTTGCTGCTTGAGAAACCATGGATCTCATGGTACCAGTTTGTTTATTCGGGCGTTAAGCAGCTTACAAGGACTCTAGAGAACTGGCATAACACAGGGAGCAACACCAAGTGACCGTAGATCCTCAGTAACAATTGGTGGCCCAAGACTAGCCAAAGAAAATTTGCAGGAGGTTTCTTCAAGAATTAATGGATCCTGTGAACTCTCTAGATTTGTGTGATCCACAAGTGGAACCTAAATGGTCACAAATGTGTCTCTCAGGATACTTGTGGTCACCATTCTCACATGAACTCCAGGAGTCTAGGGAACTCAAAACGTGGCTGTATTGTTTGTACCAGAAGTGTGTCAGAGCTCAGCTTGTTGGAGTATTTATCAGAACTACGCAACACTAGCTACATCAGACTAAAGAGCATCATAATTAGTTTCTTTTCAGATGCAGGGAAAAGGAAAAGTTGTCAAGTCAAACCTAGAAGCCCTGTACCTCTTCCTGTACCACAAAGAATCTCACTCTGGTTATCAGGGGNAAAAGTTGTCAAGTCAAACCTAGAAGCCCTGTACCTCTTCCTGTACCACAAAGAATCTCACTCTGGTTATCAGGGGCAATGTTCTCCTGGGCTTATAATCTGGCTTGGATTATGGGATGGGGCTGGAATGTTTGCAACATTCTCTGAGATGTNTGGTCACAAATGTGTCTCTCAGGATACTTGTGGTCACCATTCTCACATGAACTCCAGGAGTCTAGGGAACTCAAAATGTGGCTGTATTGTTTGTACCAGAAGTGTGTCAGAGCTCAGCTTGTTGGAGTATTTATCAGAACTAAGCAACACTAGCTACATCAGACTAAAGAGCATCATAATTAGCTTCTTTTCAGATGCAGGGAAAAGGAAAAGATGTCAAGTCAAACCTAGAAGCCCTGTACCTCTTCCTGTACCACAAAGAATCTCACTCTGGTTATCAGGGGGAATGTTCTCCTGGGCTTATAATCTGGCTTGGATTATGGGATGGGGCTGGAATGTTTGCAACATTCTCTGAGATGTACCTAGTTCTTAAAGGCCTGGAGTGTAAACTGAATACAACTTCTACTGTGTTGCTGGCATCTCAGCCTCAACTGCTACCAAGTGGAGGATTTTGAACTCTGTCTCTTCCTGTATTCAACAGCATTGTTCTACAGTCTACAATCTAAGCACCTCTCAAGAAGGGCCTTTTCCCTGGAGTGTGGGTTTGAGATGGGGTTTTTACTGCCTGGGACTTGTGTCAGAACTTTTAGCACCCAAGTGCTCAGAAATCCTCAGTCAAATCTCTGCATATTCATCAGAAATAGGCACTGGCTGGACTTTCCAGTCAATTGCCTTCGAGCCTTCACTGCCACACAGAAATGTAGGGGAGAACATTCAACAGGTTGTGTAAGAGAGGGAAAAAAAATCATACATGTGGAACAGAGGTTGTGGAATTTACATCAGCTTCTTTCAGCATTGAGGTAAAATTAGGTATTACAAATCTTCCAGTTGTCCTACTTTATCTAATTCTTACTATTTAGCAGGAAAGTAGGAATGATCCTACTTTCTATCATTTAATATTGATGTGTGTGTATAAGTTGTGTATGCTTCCTTTTTTTTTAGAACGTAATGTACTAATATTGCCTACAAAGTGCAAATTCTTGAGTAATAGTTGACAATATTAAGTAGTAACACCACAATATCACCTTTTTTTCTTTCAATACTTAATCTTAATGTCGATCCATTCTCAGCTCCTAAAATTGCTGACAACATTATATTTATTTTATAGAATTGAACCTATTATAAAAGAAAGTATAAAATGTAGCCATCAACATAACATTAACTATATGTATTATTAAAAGAAGTACTATATCACTTCACACACTAGAAACATATTTCTTACTAAATAAAAATGTTACGAAGTATAAAATGAGAACGCACACTTATGTATTACATCAACAAAGATAGACTTCCATAAGCTCTACAATGCACAATAAGTGCAAGGAAGTTGTTTGAGTCCCTTGCTGAAGGCACACTGATGTACCTCCTATGTCATTGTACTTCTGGCCAGTTTTCTACAGTCATTGCAAGTGGGAACAAGCCACACATTAGAAAACGAAAAGATCTTCAACTGTACCCTTAATAAGTGTAGGCGTATGTCTAAAAGAATGTCATTGCACTGAACTGCAGTCANTATTTCTTACTAAATAAAAATGTTACGAAGTATAAAATGAGAACGCACACTTATGTATTACATCAACAAAGATAGAATTCCATAAGCTCTACAATGCACAATAAGTGCAAGGAAGTTGTTTGAGTCCCTTGCTGAAGGCACACTGATGTACCTCCTATGTCATTGTACTTCTGGCCAGTTTTCTACAGTCATTGCAAGTGGGAACAAGCCACACATTAGAAAACTAAAAGATCTTCAACTGTACCCTTAATAAGTGTAGGCGTATGTCTAAAAGAATGTCATTGCACTGAACTGCAGTCAGTGCATATTGGACAAGTGCGACATTTACCACACATACTTTTTCAATCTTTAAATAGGGAACATGCACACATTTTTAAATGATTAATTCCATTCTTTTAAAAATTATGACTGATAATTACAATTTAATTCTAATGTTCTTACTTGCACATAAATAACATTAACTAAAACACAAACTTCACTTTCAAATTATATTATAGCCAAAATACTTTACTTCAACATGGCAATTGCTGTGACACCATGAAGCAAAACAATGGCTTAATGCCTCTAACTGCCTATGGCAGACACGCAAGTATCACCAATAAATATCAGTTAGATTGAAACTGCATCAAAATGATACCTTTCAGATTATACATAACATCTGTATGTAAATATATATCTGTAAAAACAATTGGAAAGAGAGAACATTTAACACTATCAGGCCTAAATACTAAGAAATTATGAAATTATGAGTGTAGAGCAATTGAGCACTTTTAAATTATTCTGGATTATTGTAGCACAGATCAGTAATGCAAATGTAGGTGTTTCAGTCAGAACGAAAGCTAATTTGTATACAGTGGATTCTCTATCTACCGTTATTCAGGGAGCTATCAAAAAAATTTTCCATACATCCAGAATTTTAGTAGATTAGGAAGTGAAATGTACATTAATAAAATACAACTTCTACCCTTATTAAACTTTAGTTTAGTATTACATCACAAGAAGGTAACATGGAAATGTGGCACCAATGCGTCACATTGATATTTTTAATATGAGCTATAACATGGCTGCCGATGAAAACAAAGCTTTTACCATACATTGAAAATAAGACATTTTGTTGATGAATTTTTCCGACTTGCAGTTTGTTGGTTTCTAAATAATTATATGTTTGATTTGAGACATCCAGTTACTAATTACTATACACATGCATGTTACTTCATAACGGCCAAAAATATAAAAGCAGTACAAGGAGACATCAGAGAAGAAAGTGTGCATGTGTTGAAAATTTATTTCGGTTGTCTCATCCTTAAATATTTTGTGTGCACACAAGCGTGCATGTCTGTGCATCATAGGTGGCGACACTGTATGTTGAAGTGAGATGTAAATTAAAATAACATTTTCCATCCAACAGTTTCCCATTTCTGTGTAACGAAAACTTGACAGGAGTTAGTTATTGGCAAATAGAAGAAAATATAGCCTACCAATACAATGTTTTATCAAGGCATTCTNCCCATTTCTGTGTAACGAAAACTTGACAGGATTTAGTTATTGGCAAATAGAAGAAAATATAGCCTACCAATACAATGCTTTATCAAGGCATTCANATATAGCCTACCAATACAATGTTTTATCAAGGCATTCATCATTTGTAAAATAATTTAATAAACCTTTTCTACATCGTAATGGCTTGCATTTTGCTTGTTTTTGTCTGGTGATATGTGTAGTTTATTTAATGTGTCAGGGCAAGGGAAAACAAGAACGGACTGTATGTAACATATACTTAATTACGACAATGTTTAAATGATCGCACACAACAAAACAACACGTACTGATGCCATATTGTGCACAACTAACTTTTGTTGTTCATTTGTCTGTTTAGTCAATATGGTGGACAAGATGGCATCCACAAAAGATTGGGCGGGAAGATCAAATTTAAAAGTTTGTCTACAATGCACACCACACAAAATACACACGAAACAATAATGCGCCTAATGTAAAAACGATTGTTGTGTAAAGTCTTACGTGATGGCACCATAAGATTTTTTGATTGATGCAATATTCAATAAACAATAAAAGTGGATAATTTTAACATTATTTATGTAGGAATTTTGTCAGAGCTACTAAAAATTCAGTAAATGCATTTTCAGTATAGAGGGAATCCAATGTACATGGCTGTGGGTCTGCTTAACACTCTTGAACATGACTATTAGCATTCCCAAGCACATATTTCTGTGACCAATCTTTAAAATTAATTATAATATATGTACATAGAAATGATGTAAGACAATATATTCACAAGTCACATTATCAGCAACAAATTACTAATCGCAAGTTATACGTCTGCTCTGTTTATGTATGGTAGCAAAAATTAGATAGTATAATATTAATCTTAATGTAGTCACAAAATAAATACAACATAAAATGCAAAATTGGTGGTCATCATATGCTATGCAGACCATGTTTCCCTTTCAGATGCAGACATACATGCCTTGGAGTGTTATGTGTAGAAGTGAAACCACAAATGTTAGTACTCCCAACGTGAATGATGATGATGATGATGATGATTGATGGATATGATGATTATGATGCTGATGATGGCTGTGGTGGTGGTGGTGGTGATGACGATGGTGGTGATGATTATGATGGCGGTGGTGGTGATGGTGGTGACAATGATGATGATGATGATGATTGATGGATACGATGATTATGATGCTGATGATGGCTGTGGTGGTGGTGATGACGATGGTGGTGGTGATGATTATGATGGCGGTGGTGGTGATGGTGGTGACGATGATGATGATGACGATGATGGTGGTAATGGTGGCAGCGGTGGTGGTGGTGATGGATGACGACGATGATTTAATTTCAAGTATTAAAGGCCACTAATGGGAAAGTGATCGCTTTTGAAAGCCCTCTCATTTGGCATAATAGTCAATAAATAGATTTTATTTTAGCCTTAGATGTTAACTTCCGAGTGGGGTTGAATCTACACACTGTGTTTATTACTTACATGGCAATATTTAATTAAAAAAGGGTTAAAGGATGGAAAATGGCTAAAATAAAAACGTAACTAGGGCTTTAAAAGTGCTCACTTTACAGTGAACAGTCCATAACAGTAATTACAGTGTTATACAGACCATATGTTAACCCGTTCAGTCACAGTGTCCATGATCATAGACACGTTACACATGAATGATATTTATGCAGAGTACTGTATACAGTAAGGCAACAGTGCTCAGTCTTCCTTGTGGCCAATCTGGTTTGTGTGATTTTCTACACCCCTATGACATGAATGGTNTAAGGCAACAGTGCTCAGTCTTCCTTGTGGCCAATCTGGTTTGTGTGATTTTCTACACCCCTATGACATGAATGGTCAATGCCAATATCATCAAACATGCAGTACGCTGATCACTCGCTGCAAGACAAATGCTAAACATTGCATACCAAAATATTATACAATTGCAACACTTGAAAACAGAAATTAATATGTGACAGAATGGGTTAACATTTTAACAACATTCCAAAAAAGAAGCAGACTTACTCTCTGCCTGGAATTCAGTAAGTGCTACTCGCTNGGGTTAACATTTTAACAACATTCCAAAAAAGAAGCAGACTTACTCTCTGCCTGGAATTCAGTAAGTGCTACTCGCTCCATTTGGACTCTCAGGAACTCTGGGCTTTGCTCCAAATGTAACATCAGACGTGCAGCCTTTTCATAATGAAGTTTTGACAATTGGAGAAGGTTCTTGCGCTTTGGATCATCTGCACTTGTGGTCCTATAATACCATGTAACAATACAGGTTTTACGACAAAGTTGCAAAAACAACAGAGCTAAATGCCACCCATGGAAAAATTAACACTATAAGCCAAATGTAAGCAGAACAGTAATGTGTATTCAATAATTTTTCTTTACTTAATGAAATGTGCAACACACATAAAATCCAGCAAAAAGCACATTTACTTAAATTCAATTCTTCAGATGTTGCTTTGCAAGGAAATAAATAGCAAACTAATATGTACTTGAATATATCTGTAGGTATTGTTTTAATTTTTCAAAGTTAAAAGTTGTACATTTATTAAAATAGATACAGGTAGGCCTTGACTTTCATACATTCGAGATCCGTACAACTCACTATTTCATATATGACATATTATCACCTCTAAATCAACTTTCATACGACCAATTTGGTCTTTCATACATTTAGCAACCTACTAACATATTGATATAGCACTGTCACTTGCCATCTAACACAGTCTGTCATGTTTTCCAGCCTTCGCGGATCATATGTTATGAATGTTTAGATATGGCAGTCATATTGAGACAATACAAAAGAGTGCTTCCATTAAAATAATATATAAATCTCTGAAAAACTTTTTACATATTTTTTACAACCTACAAAATAAAATGTTACATTTGTACAACAATTTTACAGAAAGTAGGAAGTATATCTAGTATCTGNACGTTTAGATATGGCAGTCATATTGACACAATACAAAAGAGTGCTTCCATTAAAATAATATATAAATCTCTGAAAAACTTTTTACATAATTTTTACAACCTACAAAATAAAATGTTACATTTGTACAACAATTTTACAGAAAGTAGGAAGTATATCTAGTATCTGTCGTGTCTTAGGGGTGGGGCATTTCTATTATCCGTCTATTCTTTCAACCGTCATGGTGACGGTCCCGAGACTGACGAATAACGAAGACTCCACTGTATGTATATATACAATTATTAATTTGGGAGTTATTTGTGCTTTAAGTTGCACACTGTTATCAGTAGAAATTTTTGATACAATAGCAAATATTGTCACGACTGTAATATATGCAGCGTGGATCAAAAATGTAGCAACAATGGTGTTACCCTTGCTTTCTTGTTCATTACAACAAAAATACTCTAATTATGTCTTACCAGAGTAATTTATTCCTAAACAATAGCCAAAAACCACACACAAATAACCAAAAAAAGAAAAAAAACTCAAGGTTATAATCACGAGTGATACTTAAATGCACTGTGCATCTCTACGAGATGCTAGAAGACTGGTTACTGCAAAGGCTATACCTAAAGGATTTGTGATACAGAGAAGCCAGCCGGCTATGAATAGTTGCTTCACGGAACTGGTAGACAGGCTGGTTGGGTCCAGAGGTGTCCACATCACAGTATTTCAAAGCTTTCATGAAGAGATCTACCACATCACGTTCTACGTCATCCACACACTGTAAGCAAAGAAGTTACATGAGTGATACTCTACAGACAATTAGCAGCTATGCTTACACTTTACCCATTGAATAATTCACAATTGGTATCTCTACAGGATTGCCTTTAATATGCTACCATACTACAGTTTTCACCCTTACAGCAGCCATTAACTTGATTGCTTCAGTTGAATCAATACAATTTTACAACTTATTATATGAGTAAACTATATTGTAAGGGTCCAGCAGACAATCTCAATCTGAATTTTATTATAAATTAAGAAATTAAAATTAATTAAATTTGTATCCTGAGGACAAACATGCTGCATGATAGCAGTTGTAATGTTTCTTGTATCAAGGGGCAAAGTTTGCAATGATGATAAAACGAGTTACAGTTATATCATGTGAAAATACTAAGTGGTGGGACAATATGAACAAATGTAATTAATACTGGGCTTGTGGTTCCTGTTTTCCATCAGACCATTTCTTCACCCTATTTGTTTTGGGGAACAGACATGATGAAACCAAGGCGGCAAATGAAGACTTGCCTACAGAGAGTTAACCACAGCAGTAAGTCTATGAGAAGTATGTCAAATATCAGTAGCGTAGTGTCACAAAATGCCCAGATGTCCGGCATTCCCTTGAAAAATATTTAATACACGTTACAATATTTTTGTATGTAAGCCATACGCAAACTTTCTGCAAAATAAGAAGTGAAACATTAACCACCAATAGTGACAATTTCCCCTTCCTGTTTTGCCATTTGCTGCACCTTTCATGAATCTGAGGGAGGAGGCTGATGCTGTCCCAAACAGGTGTATTGTTTGGGAATGTTTATTAAAGAAAGACGGAGGAGAAACAGCGCAAACAAAAGCTTCCTTTACTACATCACTGTGCAGAACACCAGCATACAGGCTTTGAGATTAACAGTAAAAACATCCGTATCTCTCTAGCTTTGGTGTCAGGGAACAGTTATAATATTAATATCATATTTCCATTCTCTGTGAGAGGTGGTTTTAAAAACACTAGTCTATGTATAAAAATGAGAAAGCTAAAGAGTCACAGCTCTATGATAATATTAAATTTCTTATTTTTCACAGTGTTAGTTGTTCAGGATAAAGTGAGCACTTTCTAAGGCAGTGCTTAAAAGTTTCTTTCAGCTTATTTGTATCCTTTTGTCAGCTGTTAAAATAAAAATTGCCAAGAGACTAATAAACACAATGTATTCATTTTAAAACTCTTAAAAGTTAACATCTGAGACCACAATAAAACATAATTTTTTTCTCATCATGCTGGCTGGGTGCTTACTTTCACGTGAATAGCTCAAGGGAACATTGCAGCCAGTTCAATAGATTGAACCGCTTCATTATTCTTGCTTGTTAGGTTTTCATGTTCAAACTGATTAATATTATACAAACTATTTAATTTGTGATTACTTAACAAGAAATACATGTTTTGTCTTTATATGTTACTGTCACACCTTTTCAGGTAATCTTGTGAAAAAAAATATGTGTACTTTGTGAACCACTTGTGGTGCAGTCAGTCAAAAAACACAACAAAGCACTGACACGATTTCATTTAATTGCAAAAGAAGACACAAACATTAACCTTACCAAAAGGATTCCATCATGACCGTGACTTTTATCACAAAGCAAGCGATTGGCCATCATATGTGGAAAGACCAACGTAAAATTTTTGTTTCAAATACATTATTGCAGTATGTGAGTTGCACTATTTATAACCACTTCTAAGGGAAATTATTAATAAAATGTTATTACTCGAAAATTACTGATATCTATGTAAACCATTTAGACTAATTTTTCTGTTACTTTTCCTTTGAATGCAGTAAAAACTTGCTGAAAATTTTAATGATTTTAAGTTTACTATACCGTTCTCCCCCTCTTTTTTTTTTATGGCAGTGCTTCACCTGATAATGAGGAGGTAGTCTGCGACTGTTAACAGAAACTAGTCGTTGGCAACTGAAGGATAGATAATTTTCATCTTCCTTCCTTGGTATATTTTACATCCTTTAGTTGAAAATAATTCTGATGCCTTCATGCTATTTGTAATCTCATCTTAAATTGTTATTACAAACACGTGAAAACAAAAGTTAGGATACAAAATTAATACAGTGCAAAGATATGCCACTGTAATGATGAAACTAACTGAAAATAAATGAGGGAATTATTTATAGATAAAATATTTACCTTTTTCAGAGAAACTTAATTGCAATGATTAATTTTACATATCTTATGGACAGATGTTTAAGTTCGATAAATAGAAAACTGAATAGATAGGGAGTGAGAAAGATGCATGCAAGTAAATAATTATGGTCCATTCTCGCTCAAACCTTGTTTGTATGGTACCCATTTCCTACCAACAAATTTCTGGGAACTGCGAGAAACAAGAAAAAAAAAACATCAAATTGCCACAAAAATCTATTAAATGTTCTAACATTTGAAAACAATACAGATTGTGTGAACTCTACCCTCGTGCGATGCCTTGCATGGTGGGGAGAAAAAGGAGGCAGATATTCTTTAAAATTTAGTCACTAGCGTGCAGCACGTGAGCAAGGTCGTCAACCTGACGGCTGCTCTACAGCTCTGCCTCTCCTGGTGCAGTTCTCTTTTCCATGCTGTACTTACTTGTTGGCCAAGATACACGTGCACAGCATGGCATATTCCATGCTCCGTGCCGTGGCAGCAGTGCTAGCCAACGTCGACACTGATGCATGCTGTAAGTGGCAAAAAATCTTCCCTCTTTTACCCTCCTTCCTATCATCCCAGTTTTTTTATTAAAAGGTGCAAGATGTAAAGGCATGCCAGAAACGATCACATAACACGAGTATCTCAGAACCTGCAACTCACTTAATGATAAAAATTAATAGCGTGGTCCACAACACAAATTTCAGATATGGATTTGGCACCCACGCAAAAAACCACCCCTTCTGTATAACCTTGATAGGCCGTATTGTGTAGTTTACCTTGACGCTTCCTTAGCAGTTGAGGGTTGATAGTGATTAATGAGGAGCTCCGATGCTACATTCACTCAGTTAGGGGCACAACGCACATCACGGACACCAGAGGATATACAAAATAGCAAACTCTGAAGAACATGCAACTGTTCTGTATTTGTTTATTATTGCAGTAAAAGGCTTAAACAAGTGGCATGGAGCAAGAAGGATGATACACTCACCTTCTCCTCAATGGAAGGGAAGTCCTGCAGTAAACAGGCGAGAGTGAAGTACGTGGTAGACAGTTCAAACACCACATTGTCCCAGATCTCAGGACATGTGCGTCGATGACCCAGCTCCATCAACGCTGTCTGGTNTGAACAAGTGGCATGGAGCAAGAAGGATGATACACTCACCTTCTCCTCAATGGAAGGGAAGTCCTGCAGTAAACAGGCGAGAGTGAAGTACGTGGTTGACAGTTCAAACACCACATTGTCCCAGATCTCAGGACATGTGCGTCGATGACCCAGCTCCATCAACGCTGTCTGGTAACTTCCCATTGCCTACCAAGACAGTGTCACCATGTTCACATGCTAAATTCATAGAGTATCCAGTTAACTCTTCACAGTTATGAAAATTTCATTCAAATTAATTATACAGAAAATATATTCAATTATACTAGGAACAGAACTTCTTGACCGCTCGAGTTCAGTCGATCAGCGGCACACCTCCCACTGGGCTAGGTTATGAGTTGAATTACATATGTTTACTTCATTTTCCACAAATTCTCTAAATATTTTGGGCAAGTTTCTGAAAAGCCTGTATTTTTGCCTGTCATTACCAACAAGTTACAAAACTTCTAAACAAAAATAATAATGGCTATAAACAAACATTTGCTGAAACTGGTTTAACTTAATATAAATTTTCTTTCAAAAATATTTTTACTAAAATTTAATGACCTGGCAAAAAAATTTTTGGTCTAGATTTTTGTTTTATTTGATTTCTACAAGCACTTAAATGTTTTACATGTGTTGTAGAATAAACTTTTTCACAAATGGATGCAAATTGCATGTAATTTTCAGGGGCTGTGACAAGTAATCAACAGCTGTTTACATCAGACAAACCTAGTTCGAGAAACACATGTTCACTTAACCCATTGGTTTCAGTACTAACATTACGTATGGACTTACTGCACTCTGAAGTTGTAGTATGAAAGCAACAGCAATTCAAGAGAAAAATATCCATTAGTATCACAGTAAATTTTTGTCACAGAAGACACTACAGCTTCATATAATTTCCATACATTCAAAAGTAAACTTATTCAAACAGTTTACATTTCAGCAGCAACACTTACAAACTGGAAAGTACCTTGTTGTAGAAGGTCCGCTCAAGAGAGCCAATGTTGGTGCGGTGACCAGGTGGGTCCGGAGAGTGGAAGTGGGCACACATTCTCATTAGTCGACCAATGTTACAGTGCAGCACGGCAAGGTTGGCATGGTCACCCACGGCTTTGAAGTGGTGCATTCCAGCCTCCAGGTGCTGCAGAGACATCCGGAACAATGACTGGACAGCAGATGCATTGCCACTTGCCTCTTGTGATTGACACAAAGCTGTATGCGGCACAACACACAACCATCACAATATGGAGGGTACACAACGCTCAACAAATATTAAAAACGTACACCTGGTAATTCTGTTACCTTCATACTCCATCCCAACAAAAATGAGTAAAGGACTGGTCATTATTTTTCATTAAGTGAATGAATGGTCTTTCAGCAGGGCAGGGCATAACAATGAATAAATGATTACCAAACCCAAAATTTACACAGTATCATATCAACATAAGTATTCTCTTAACTATGCTATAATGTATGGGAGGTGATATCATATGGAAAATTACTGGCAGGTAGAAAATACTGTTGCAAGCCGGCAGTCTTCCTTCTTTATAACCCTCCCAGCTATCTGTTGCCAGCCAGCAGCCTGCATGACACATGCCTCTGCAAGGACAGAGCCCATCCTTGGATGATTTAGTGCAGAGTGTGGGGAGGCGACATATGATGTGCCTATGATTGACATCTTGCACCTGACAGTGACCAACACCTTCCAGAAGGTCTGGGATTACCTCCTTTGGTGAAGAAACCTTTGGATGCTAAACCGAGTCACCTGGGGCATTTGTACGTGCAAATTATACAGAAAGGATTAGCGGCATAAATACAGCCCTCACCCTGTAAACGTGAGTTCTTGTGCGTATGGATGGTGGTGCCAGGTGAGTGTTCCAGAGAGGGTTTGGCAAGCGAGAGGAGACCTGTGCATCGGAGTAACTGTATGGTGTTGCTATGTTTGCAGTTGGCCTGGGTGCCGGAGCAGAGGTGGAAGATCACAAGAGACTAACACATTGGTGCAACTGGATTGATTTTAAGAATTACATTATACTGTTTACGCACATGTTTTCACAGTTACAGGAGGGTAACGATTTCTTCCCTAGGAATTTTTGCAAACGTTTATGCGAAGAATTCAATGACCTGATTACCCACAAGATTGGTAAATGTGATGTTTTTCCCTATACAAGTTTTCCCTCACAGATGACATACCTGTGCATGACCGCCTCTTTACATGTCCGCCGCCTAAACTGCAGGCATTCAGGGAAATTATTGATAAGTTGTTGGAAGCAGGGGTAATAGTGCAGTCAAACTCTGACTACTGTTCTGGGTTTTTGGTACGCAAAAAAGACTGTGATAAGTACAGATTGATGGTGAATAATTCCCTTTTAAATAAAAAAATACACAAGGATATCTTCCTCATGCTCATCATTGATTGTGCCCTTCTACACCTGGGAAATACCTGCGTTTATTCGGTACTCTATCACAACAATAGTTTTCATCAGTGTCTGTAGACCCTTCTTGTAGGAAATACACTGTTTAATTACCCCTTGGAGTTAATTTTAATTTATTCATATGCCAATGGGATCTAATTTCAGGAGTCTTGCGCTTTCAAGAGTGTTAGATCATGTTCACTCTAAGTTTGTTTTTATTTATGTTGACGATATAACTGTTTACAGTGAAAATTTTGATTTGCACCTCTTTCACTTACATCAGGTCTTTCTGAAAATGCGGGAGGTGGGCCTGACGGGTATACCCGGAGAAGGTTACATTAGGTTCATATAAGGTGAAATTTCTAGGTTGTGTGTGGTGTGAGGGCCAATTGATGTTCAATCCCGACCGTGTTGCACCTGTACTTCTTGATGTTCAATCCCGACCGTGTTGCACCTGTACTTCATTTTCCTCGTACGTGCACTTTAAAGGGAGTGCAAACATTTTTGGGACTTTTAAGATACTATTCACACTTTATTGAGCATTTTTCGGAAATTGCAATGCCCCTGAATGGCTTAAAAAAGAAGGGTGTAGAATTTACATGGGGTCCTGAGCAAGAAAATGTGTTGTTGGTGTTAAAGCAGAAGCTGTCTTCTCCTGCCGTTTTTCATCTTCCGGATTTTGTGCGTCGCTTTGTGGTACAAGTTGATGCTTCATCCTTAGCTTTGGAGGCAGTGTTAAGTCATAGGACTGAGTCTGGCTTAAATTTGGTGGCCTTCGCCAGCCTCAGTTTATTGGATGCCGAGCGGAAGTTGGGTATTTACGAGATGGAGACGTTAGCTCGCAAATTTGGGTTGGAAAAATATGCCTCACACATTGAACAGGATGAATGTGATTTATATACTGATAACCAAGCGTTGAGTTGGGTGCTTAATCATCAGCACCAGTTAGGAAAGTTGGGGCGTTGGATTCTGCACCTTTCGTGTTTCCGCTTTAAGGTATTCCATGTTCGCAGCGCCGAACAATCCCGAGGATTTAGAATTAGAGGAAGAAGGGAGTAAGGAAGCGATTTTGAATATCATCCAAGGGTTCCCTGAATGTTTTGTGAAACTTCGGGATGCTCAGGCTAATGATGCGTGTGTGCGCAAGTGAAGGCTGATTTGGCAGCAGGTGTGGTTCATCCCTATATTGAAAGTAATGGTGTTTTGTATTTTACTGGTAAAAATGGCTGTGCTAAGAAAATTGTCCTTGAGGCAGATTCTACTCCGTTATTTTCATGATTCTATGTTTGGTGGGCATTTAGGAGTACACAAAACCTTTCAGTGTGTCAGGACTTGCAACTGTTGTCGAAGGTGTAAGTAGGCCCAACAGACAAATGTAGGCCAGTCAGTAATACAGGTTTCACAAGGGTCTTGGCAGGTTATTCATTTAGACATTTTTGGGCCACTTATTCGGTTGAAGAAGGGTAATATTTTAATTTTTATTTTGTTAGATAATTTTACTAAGTTTGTTATCCTTTTGTCACTTCGTAATATCAAAGCACCCAGTATTGCTAAGGCCTTGTCTGATCACGTGTGGAAGGTTTTTGGTGCTCCAGCTGAAATAGTCGCAGATAACGCATGTTATTTTCAGTCAAATGTTTTTAAAGATATATTTTTCCAGTGGAGGATGAAACGCTTTACTTCAAGCCTGTATTATCGTATAGGAAACCAGGTGGAGAGATTTAATAAGAACTTAAAGGCTTGTCTGACAATATTTTATAATTTGGAGCAGGCCAATTGGGATCAGGATTTAAGACTTTATCAATCTAGGATTTAATAGTGCTTTGCACGATTCTACAGAGGTCTCTCCATCTCTCCCTTTCCTAGGTCATCATCTTGGTCATCCTCTCCTTGTAACATCTGGAATACTGCTCCCTTTCCTTCCCCCCTCAGTGATGCTGATAGTGACCGTCTGCTGGGAGGAGGTGTTCCGCAGGCTCGATGCAGCGTAGCGTGATGTTGCTACTAAGAGGGACCAGACTAGAGTTCTAGGGGTAACCTACCATCAATACAATAGTTTTATTTTGAGCCCTCTTTTCTAGCAATCAAATCACAAATCATCTCACTTTCCCTATATGTCGCCACATTTGTTAATATGATTTTTATTACTTTCTGTTTTTAACACACATATGTTTGTGTCTACTACATTGCTATCAGAGAGAGAGAGAAAGAGTAAGAAAGAGAAAGAGAGAGAGAAAGAGAGAGTGACACACACATAAGTGTGCACATGTCCATGCACGTGTGAGGTGCAGTGGTACAATTACAAAGGCCTCTACTGTAAAACTCCTTTTCAGTGCCAACGGCCAAGCTGCTATCCAAAATCCTGCAGGGCATCACTACTCTCTACTCTAATCTTCTCTCTAATCTGTAGTGTGTTTGCGTCATCCAAGTTGTGACCAAATCTTAATTTATGGGACTGACCTAAACAAGGAGATGTAACAAACAACACTCCCTAGCCACAACACCATTGAGTCTCTCTTTAAAATCTGCTACAGTGAGACTGTTTGATGAATTGGGTCATTGGGGAATTATTGCAACCTTAAAATAAGGCAGGAATTTAAAGTGCATCCTCTCCTCAACATCCGCACATGAACCAAGGTTGGACAATTTGAGATAACAAGAGTACTAAGTGTTCAAGTTATAATGCCTTAAAAAATATTGCTTGCAGCCCAATGCCATGTGTCACCGCATGTGTGTGTGCATTCCGCATAACTAAAACCACTACTGAGGAGCAGGGAAGTGTCTTTTACCCTTCTACGAAAGCACAGCTTGAGACAGTACAACATATCTGTCATACAAAATGAAATTATACTGAATATAGAATGTGTCCTTTGTACGAGTTATACATACAAAGACTGCTGAAAAAATAATAAATCTTCAGCACCTCCTGCTTGATTCATGTACAGCTTTCCTAGTTCATTCTCGACATTGCCTAGCCTTCGCCTGAGGTTGTTCCTTCGCTGTTCTGTCTCTAGTGACAGAGCTCTGTTGTAACAGTCACGACTTGCTAGGAACACTTGCTCCACGTCACATATTTCTTTTGGTATCAGTTCCAGCTCTGGCTGATCTGCAATCAACAACAAAGAAAAATTTTTTGTGAGAACAGTAAATTGGAAACACATTTTGTATTCCTTTAGTAACAATAATTTTGTTGCAGGTAAGATGGAAATAGCTATACTGATTTAGGAGTTTCAATAACGTTGTGAAATCAGCAGATTTAAAATGTCCCTGTATGCACAAATAAGCTGCCATTGTTCTTTAACCATTTTTAAAAATAATTATTACAATGTAAGTAATAAACACAGTGTGTATATTCCANCAAAATGAAATTATACTGAATATAGAATGTGTCCTTTGTACGAGTTATACATACAAGGACTGCTGAAAAAATAATAAATCTTCAGCACCTCCTGCTTGATTCATGTACAGCTTTCCTAGTTCATTCTCGACANAGACTGCTGAAAAAATAATAAATCTTCAGCACCTCCTGCTTGATTCATGTACAGCTTTCCTAGTTCATTCTCGACATTGCCTAGCCTTCGCCTGAGGTTGTTCCTTCGCTGTTCTGTCTCTAGTGACAGAGCTCTGTTGTAACAGTCACGACTTGCTAGGAACACTTGCTCCACGTCACATATTTCTTTTGGTATCAGTTCCAGCTCTGGCTGATCTGCAATCAACAACAAAGAAAAATTTTTTGTGAGAACAGTAAATTGGAAACACATTTTGTATTCCTTTAGTAACAATAATTTTGTTGCAGGTAAGATGGAAATAGCTATACTGATTTAGGAGTTTCAATAACGTTGTGAAATCAGCAGATTTAAAATGTCCCTGTATGCACAAATAAGCTGCCATTGTTCTTTAACCATTTTTAAAAATAATTATTACAATGTAAGTAATAAACACAGTGTGTATATTCCATCGCATTCAAAAGTTAACGTCTAAAACTAAAATAAAATATATTTATTAACTATTATTCCATATGAGAAGCCTTTCAAAAAAACTCACTTTACTGTGAATGGTCAATTGTGATTCTGAAGACACAAAAGTGTGTTTAAAGTTTTTGTCTAACCTTCTGGCACATATGGTATGTGACATAAATGGTTCAAAACTCGATGAGAAATAAGGGTAGTTATGTGAAATGAATGTAGCCTTGTTATAAAAATTTGAACTAACAACAACATACTTCAAGAAATATTTTATTTATTACGCCACAATACACACTTTTTTGGTAGTTCTGTTCTATTTAACATAACAAATAAAACAAACGCCTGACCCTCATATGGTGTGTGGTGAAAGCCCACAGCCCGGCAGTCATCTGCTTAGAGGCTATTGTTCACTGTAAAGTGAGCACTTTTGAAAGACCGGCTTATTATCTACTTTCAGCCTGTTGTATATCCTTCCGCCGTATCTCAATGTAAACATTGCCATGCAGCGTATGGTTCATCAGCTGTTTAGGAGTCCGCTGTATTTATTTACATAACAATACAAAATGTGATTAGCTATTGTAGTGTACACTGTAAATACGTACATGTTAATTTCAGTAAATCATATCTCTAAGCAAACACTGATATTGTGATTTTTACTATTCTGCAAGGTTTGAATTTTTGCCTGTCGTATGAATGAAACCCTGTGAGATTTATACTGAGTATTTAGTCTATAAGCTATGGCAAATAATATGTGTTAAATTGTCGTTACATGATGAGAATTATTGAAAATAACTTTTACGGGCAAATTGAAGGAAANGCAAATAATATGTGTTAAATTGTCGTTACATGATGAGAATTATTGAAAATAACTTTTACGGGCAAATTGAAGGAAAGTGGTTTGTGTAAACACTTTTAAAAGATGCAGTATTTTATTTAAGTAGAATATTACAAAATACTATTCTCCCGCTGCATACATTACAATTGATTTGCAGACATATAAAAAATTCCTACTGGTAATAGCACGTGATTCAAATCACAACAAAATTTCGAATTAATAATTGTATACGTATACACCACTATGTGTAAGCAAATGGCCGGTTTTGCTATGATGACTACACAAATNTCGAATTAATAATTGTATACGTATACACCACTATGTGTAAGCAAATGGCCGGTTTTGCTATGATGACTACACAAATGCTGAAAATAGTTGTCATAAAACTTCAGTGGCTGAACCAAATTGATCAAAATTTTATACAGCACACTTGCATAGTGATATTTAACACTAAGTTTCAAATTAATACAACCAACTTTAATTACATGTAGACACATTGGCCAGGATGGCATATTAAGTGAAATGTTAATACATACTTCCCGCGACCAGAAACAACGTCGAAATACAGCAAAAAAGGAATTATAAAATGTACCACTTCATTAACAACAAATATATAGGCTTAAATGTTTTCTTTATTATGCCAATACATTTTTTATATCGGGGGTTATGAACTCTCATAAATAACGTTATTTAAGGCACATATGAAAAGTACATGGATCGGAACAGAAACTACCATATAAATTCATGGAATTCTGAGCGTTTGAACACAGGAATGGAAAAACATAAAAAAAGAGTAAACAAAACAATAGGCCCTATAACTTGAAACAATGTGTCGGTCAAGTCATGTTATGAATTTAATAAAATACAATATTGTGTTATTGTTAAGCTATTTTTATTCTCATGTGTGCAAAACAAAAGAAAGTGATGAATTTCAGTTGCAGTTAATGTTTAATATTGTGCCTAGTGAGATGAAACTACTTCTCCTAATGGGCTGTCAACTTTACTAAGAGTACTGCGGTCAATACTTACGTTAAAATGTATGCATTTAGAGACATTGATTTTTTTTTTCAAAGGTTGATGTCAAGAGTGCTCACTTTGTCATGAGTAACCTATAGATGCACATCTGTAGAGATGCAGTTACATTACAACAGATACTGTATAACAAAATGTCACGAAGGTGAGTGAAACAGAGAAAGATCCAGACCTGCTAACCTCTAAAGCTTTTGATCTGATAGATTTTGAATAAGATTCAAATAGTAAAGTCATGAAGTAATTTCCAGACATGTGTATCATTTGTGAGTGGCGACATATTTGATGAACATGGTATAATATTTGTATCTATTGTAAGATGTTCCATTGGTCATTTAAAAGCCCTAATAGTGTGATTAGTTATTCAGATTAGTGAAGTGATGAACAATGCTTTATAATTTCCTGTTCACCATGAGTATCCTTCACTGCAATTTTACAGTATGGAATCTTAATAAAGCAATGTCTAGTTAAGATAAAAAAATATGGTAGCCATAAAATAAATTTCTATGTGATGCTCAGAATATGGAATAAATTTTGTATAAAACACAAAGGTAATCTTGAAGATAACTTTCTTTAGCCTTCTACTACTACAGAAATGGTGAGAAACCAACACTTTCCAACAGATAAACCTCTGATAAATGGTCATTGAAAATGAAAGAAACCTATAAACGAGATACTTACAAAATACTTTTTTCATATGTCTGCTTCACAAGACCACACTTACCTTTTACAAAGCCATCAATCTCTGTATCACACAGTATGTATTGGTCGTCATCCGACACGTTCACACAGTCATTGCGAATGTGTTCAATCTGGCCCCAGTGCTGCGCCATCATGAAGCAGGCATCTGCTACTCTGGTCAGTAGGTGGCTTACCAGCTCCTGGCTAGGGGCATCACCTTGCTGCTGCTCCAGCACAAAGTGACACCGCAATGCTGCAGACACGTACCTCAACAACTTGCCGTAGCGCTCACTTGCGAAAGCATGCTCTGCTAGCGTCGCATACACCAGCCGGGCTTTCTCGTACAGTAATGTCCGCAGGTGAATTTTCCACGAGACGTTCACGTGAGCACTGGGCTGCTGCCACGTGGGCAGCGTTTCTGCCTTTGATTTGCATAGCAGAGCTTTAGGAGATGTGTCTATCTGCTCTTCCAAGTCTTCATTTCTTCTGTTCTCCACAATGATTTTCGTATCTTTCCCATTAGTGGAAGTGTGGCTCTCCGGAATCGCTTTAGCATCTCTTCCATTCTTCTTTTTCCGTCGGGTGCCCGAGATTTTTTTGCTTGAAATGTTCTGCACATTTTCAGTTACAGGATCTGCAGCAGGAGTCTCAGGTTTTGAAAGTGATGCATATGGCATTGGGATTGCTTGAAATGGATATGCCATTTTCTGGTTTTCTTCTTCCTCCATATATTTCTCTTCTGTTCTGACATGTTTCTGCTATAACCAAAAAAACATGACAATATTAGCTAAGAGAAATACTTTAAAGTAAAACTTGTTCATAAAAAGCTTTTCAATGTCAAAAAAGCTTCCAAATACCCTTGCGATTGCAAGAACAGAGTCCACTGGTATTATTAATAAAATACTTTAAGCATAATTATTGCTCCAATAATTTGTAATCAGTAGCGATTTATGGCTCGCCTGAAAGTATTACAAATATTAAAAACATGTGTAGCTGTGTGTAAAAGTTCTGTGAAGGATTAGTCTTCAAAGACCTAAAAGGTTTTATTTATTTATTTTATTTATTAGTGTTTGAAGACAACTGGATATTAAAACAAAACTGCAAAATGTTGAAGTGGCTACAATAAAAGCAAAGTATTTAAAAATCGACCCCATCTTATCAATACTAATTACTTGTATGCTTACAAACATGTCATATCTTCAGCTAAAACCACATTGCTGCATTCTCTCCTATTTATAGAGAATCAAAGGTATTTACCCAGTTGCATTTTTTTCTAACATAAAATTTTTGTACTGTACATAATTTTCACTGCAACAAAATGGTATAAATAATTTTCACCAAGGACACTCTCAATCGAGAAAAACAAACTCTAACTGGCTTGCAGGTACTCTACAATGTGAAGAAGGAGGGGAAAAATTAGACTGTATTTTATAGGAGGAAAGCAAACACATTTTTTAATGAATTTATGTGCCTATGTTGACTTTTAGAGTGACTTACCGAAAATTCTGGAGGCTTGCTATCCGACTCATCACACTCAAAGAACTGCAAGCACTGGAGTCCTGCAACGACTTGCTGCAGGGCCGTGCAGCAGCGCTCCTGCACGTTGACACAAAGTGAGCGCTGCGGAGCAGACCCTCGCCTAGCCCCACGAGGGCTTTTCTTACAGTGCAGCTTGCCAGCCTGGCAGAGAGTCCCTAGAGCCACGCTTGTTGGTCCCGTCACTTCCTCTTCCTCCTTCCCCATGCGGCTATCCTCCACACCTTCCTCCAGTGTTGTGCTCAGCTCCGGGGACAACGGGTCCGTGTCTGCTGGGATGTACAGGTCTGATAGCATGTAGTGAGCTGATGTCACAATCTGTCACATTACACACAACAATTCTCATGTAGAATGACAAAACTTAACCGTGGTAATGGCAAGATCATAATGCTTATCACAGCTACAACAGGGTCTAACAACTGGTCTTCATATCACGAGGGTTCTCCATGGACACATGGCATAAGGAGTGAGGCATTATGCCCTCTCTAGTGTGGGGCAATGGTCCGCTCCAGGTGTTACTGGGAAATGTTGTGTGGGCCTCCCCGTACTCAATACTCATTTATTGTGATTCAGTTTCATTTACATCTATAATGTTCCAGATTACATCAAAATACCGATTACACACTGATTACATTTACGAATAGAAATAAAATCACAATATAAANTAATGTTCCAGATTACATCAAAATACCGATTACACACTGATTACATTTACGAATAGAAATAAAATCACAATATAAAGATTTATTTGGAGAAGAAAATAATGCACGGGAGAGTCAAACTTGTATGACTGACACTGATAGTAACAGTTAGTTCANGATTTATTTGGAGAAGAAAATAATGCACGGGAGAGTCAAACTTGTATGACTGACACTGATAGTAACAGTTAGTTCACTATGTTGAATTACTTATGTCATTTTAAATTAGGCACAAACTTTTATCTTGTCTAAATTTTTTTTTGGTTTCCACATAACCATATAAATCTTTTGTGCTCTCATTTTTCTATATGGAAACATCATAAACTTTTTGATTACAATACATATCACCAACACAACGGGGAAACATTGTTGTTGCGAAAGGATGATGCTGCATGTTATAATAAAAATGCTACTAATACAATTAATATTTCTAGTAAGCATTCACAAGTAAAACTTCTCTTGTGACTTGATGCAAACTAAATGTATTTGTGTATAGTTTAAAAAAAAAACCTTTAAAATGCAAAATGATAAAAAAAAAAAAANTTGATGCAAACTAAATGTATTTGTGTATAGTTTAAAAAAAAAACCTTTAAAATGCAAAATGATAAAAAAAAAAAAATATAAACATGTTATAAGTTGTTAAATATATTAAATATTATAAACTGGGTTAATAGTCTTCCAANAAAAAAAAAAAAATATAAACATGTTATAAGTTGTTAAATATATTAAATATTATAAACTGGGTTAATAGTCTTCCAATTAGTGATAAATGCTAGCAGAAAAGCTTTCATTACGTATGTGAAAAATGATTACAATGACCTGGTGTGTTGTGTTTTTCAAATCTGACATTACTAAGAAAATACAGAATGTCCCAAATTAATGGTAACACTTTTTGAACGGGAATAACCAAGAAACTATTAAAATAAATCTGATGGGACTGCTTGTATTTGATGCTGTAAGGACAACACTGGGTGTGTGCATATGTTAATAACAGTAACAAATGTTCAAAGTGTCCATTATCAGTAGCAAGACATTGTTTGCAACACAGTAGAACAACAAACGGTAGCTATGGTGTCCATGGGTGTGGATTAACAAGTGGTCATGATAGCATCTCTCATGGTATTCAGTGTCAGTTGCATTGTGGCACACACAGTGTTCTTCAGAGTTTCCCACAGATAAACATCAAATGGCATTAAATCTGGAGATCTGGGTGAATACTCAACAATTCATTTGCGGCCTATCCACCACCCAACAAATGTATCATCCAGGAGCGACTGTACGAATAGATAATAATGTGACTGTACACTGTCCCGCTCGAAAAAACAATCATGATCTGGGTAGAGTTTGTGAACAGCTGGCACAAAGTTTTCCTGCAACATGGTAGAGTAACTTTCATCTGTCACCATTTCATCAAAGAAGAATGACCCCACACATACTCTGGCTGACATACCGAACCTCACTGTTAACCCAAGAAGGTTAACTGCTTGCCCAACAACCATGTGGGAATTTTCATTGGCCCAGAACACACAGTTGTGGCGGTTAAGAGTTCCANGTTAACTGCTTGCCCAACAACCATGTGGGAATTTTCATTGGCCCAGAACACACAGTTGTGGCGGTTAAGAGTTCCAATCAATTTAAAGGATGTCTCATTAAACCAAACAATCACACCAGTAAAATGTTCATTGTCATTGCACATGATCACAACCTACTCACAAAATCTGACCTGCCTCTTTGGGTTGTCTCCATTCATAGCATGAAGTAACATGGAAATTTGGGGCCTCCATTTTACTTGTTTGAAAATGNGCTCTTTGGGTTGTCTCCATTCATAGCATGAAGTAACATGGAAATTTGGGGCCTCCATTTTACTTGTTTGAAAATGCGGTGGATACTTGATTTACGGACAACTGACTCACACACAGCTTGCCATGCTGACTTCCGACTTCCTGAGGGAATGTGTGAGGGTGTGCAACACAGTCCTCACACTTCTTTCATCTGTTGTCGTTCTATTCCTGATGCATCATTATTTCTACACATCACACCAGTTCCATAAATCTCAAACTAGCCACAAAATCATGCCATTGTTAAACATGGTGGAGCAGTATCATATTCTGCCATCCATCATCTCTGCAACTCAATCATGTTCTTGCATTTCCAATAATACTTTAAACTCCACTCACGTTGTTCGAAAAGAAACCTTGCCACCTCCGCCATTTTATCTGTAATTGTAGCGTTACCGTTCAAGGCTGCAAACGGAACATACATCAAAATGGCTACACACGCTTGCACACACCGAACGTTGTCCTTACAGCATGTCATCTAAAAAGACCAGGCACCATTGAGGGAATGTTATTGCGAGCAGAAGTACATGAAAGGCAGTACAAATGGCGCCAGACTATGATTGCATGCAAGTCCCTGCGATCATTACGACTCTCACTCCCAGGGGTGACGTCACCAGGTGGCGTGCTTACCTATCTCTGCTGTCGGCCACGGAGAACACCTTTGCACGAGTATTGGGTCTCGTGGACCCCAAACACGTCATTAACCTATTACATACTGAGTGCAATGCATTTATCTATGAAAGTACCGATTTTCTGGGTGTGCGCGGTGGTCCTCAACAGCCTCACGTTACTGGTGCCAAGAAGGGGCCAATACCCTCAAAAGGTAGTCATAGTTAAACTGCACCTAGAAACAATCGCCATCTACTGTCATACGGAACTTCAGGAGGCAGCTACATGGGTGAATGGCCCACTTCCCAACACCATTCCATGCTCTAAAGTTAACTGGCGCATCTCAAAATTTATACTGGATAGGTCCGAAATTCTCTTCCTGTTCACAATNTTCCATGCTCTAAAGTTAACTGGCGCATCTCAAAATTTATACTGGATAGGTCCGAAATTCTCTTCCTGTTCACAATTACCTATCTGCTCTCCACTCCTGAAGCCACGATATGATTCCCATCAACATTATACACTAATTTGTTTTTTTTTAAAGCCTTTTTTCTAACAATTCAATACTAGAAAACCAATATTCCTTGCTTGGATGGTTACAAACGTGTTGATAAACATTTTTCATAAATAAGAATAATTGGAAAACTTATATAACAGCAAGGGGGAGGGAAGGAAATAGGATTATTTACCTTTAACTGACAGAAGTGGAGTAAATCAATATTTACAGTCCAGAAAAGCCTCAAAACTCCAAATACACATGAAATCACATTACCGTAAAAATCAGCACATAAATGGGACCATGAATCTGTCTTAAGTGCAACACTGAAGACGTTTTGTTTACATTTACAAGAAAATAAGACATTATTCATTCACAAAATAATGTTTTAAAATGTAGGCATATTGTAGTTAAAATTATAACATGTGATAATAAGTTTTTAACGTACTTCGAGTCATGCTGATGGGGATGATGCCCAGATGTGCAGTGGCTCAAAAAGCACTGACTCTTCCAGAAGGTGGGAATAATTGCCAAGTGTAGCTGCCCGTCCCCTCCACCAGGCACAAATTACATCTTGGGGAGGGACAACTTCTTGGCATACTTAAGCGAAGAGGCGGAAGTGAAACAGCCTGTGCTGTGATGTGGCAGCATGTCACAATTTTAAGACATGGCTTGCCTACCTCAACAATGAAACCTTAAAATTAGGTTTTAACTGAAGAAGTACAACATTAACCCAAATAACAGCCATCATAATCATTGAGAATATAAAATACCTTCAATAATGAATGCCAACAGCCAATCATTATACAGCTACATATCTGCAATACGGGCAGAAGGGATGCACAAATTTAAGAAATGTCTGTCATGCTGGATTAAGNATTATACAGCTACATATCTGCAATACGGGCAGAAGGGATGCACAAATTTAAGAAATGTCTGTCATGCTGGATTAAGAATAAAACTATAATGTTGTGAGATTGACTTGCAAAACAAACCCAAGTTCTCCCCCTATTTTTATGCATGTCAGACTCTCAGAAGATCACATTCCCTCTGACGAAGTGTCACCTCATAGTACTAGGAAAGCAATCATCATCAATCCTCTAAAACACTTAATATAAACACAAATATAATGCCCAGTAAGAAAGTCAATGAGTACAGAATCTATGCTGTGGTTGCACTGCTCACCTGCGGGTGCTTCTCCCTTGCAAGAAGAGTCAAACAATTCTTCAACAGCATGAGGACTGTATTCTGTTGCTTGTGGCTGTCCGAAGACTGCTTCATGTTGCGTGCCACTCTGACACATTCAATAAATAAAACCATCAATGATCACAGAGTGCAGAAACATAACTTGGTNTCATGTTGCGTGCCACTCTGACACATTCAATAAATAAAACCATCAATGATCACAGAGTGCAGAAACATAACTTGGTATTAAAATTTATTTGGGTTAAAATTTTTAGCTCATTTTTGTGGTGATTTATAACTTTAAGAAAAATCTCTTCATAGCAAAATTCAATGTAAACTGAAAATAAATAATATATTTATTAAATTTTAATTATTCTTTTAAATTTACACATTTAAAAAAATTAATATGAAAAGATTCTGGATGTTACGGCAAATATGCAATTATGACAAATATTTTGTTTTCTGGATGTAGAATTCAACCACATAGTAAATACCATATTCACCAGCATTACTTATCTTATACCCTCCTGTATCTTATGTAACCTGAAATTTCAATGCCAATTTTTAGTAAAAATTATTTCACTTCATATCTTAAGCACAGAGTTTCATAAGGATGGGGTGGCTATGCATATTTAAGAATAGCTATTGTCATACACTGAAAATTGTGTAAATGTTTTTATTTTCTTTTACGCACCTTGTCAGTCATTTGTATGAAAGACAAGGAGCTGGACCCTTCACCTCATGTTCTTGATACCAATCTTCCACCAACCTCTACCACTCTCTTCTGTAGACAAGGGGGAATACCTCCCTCTCCGCAGTTCCAACAAGGAAAGATAGCAATGTTTTACTTTCAAGCCTTGTCATTAATGATGGAGGGAAAAAAGGAAATGGCACAGCCCATCACTAAACAGTCATTTGTGTTCGAGCACTTGAGATAGGGGGTAAGGGAGTATGGCCATTAGAGCGTGGCTGGGATTTGGATTAAGGGAAGAGACCANGGTAAGGGAGTATGGCCATTAGAGCGTGGCTGGGATTTGGATTAAGGGAAGAGACCAGTATTTTTTTATTTTGTGTAGGAGAGGAGACTAGAGAAGCTCAGGAGTGGAACAGGTGTTTATTTTTACATGGTTAATTGTTGAGTTAAAGTAGTTTTTTCTACTGGTTCATTGAGTATCATAAAATGGAAACACTGAGCAGCTATAGGAGAGGTAGACAGATTCTAAATTAAAGGCCTGTATAGAGAAAATGGTAATTATGTAGTAGGCTGACTATTTTCCGCAAATAATTATTTTATAAATAAATGGTTTGCCTACATTAGTTTTTAATAAATAAATATTTGTCAAATGTTTAAAAATACACTCATCTGCCAAAAAAAATTGTGCGAGTACAACAAAGGTTGCCACACAGTATCACCATAGCTCGACATGTGTCCCTTTAGCAATTAATATGATTTTCTTGTGTGGATGTGCCACTACGGGGCGTACATGTCCCTCCATCATTTATAGCTGCAAGACACTAAATAATGCCTTGGTAGTAGTGTGAGCCACAGAGCCAAGTTCAGTAAGCACACAGCATACCCCGACGGCGCATTCGACAAGCCTTCGCCCAACTGGAAGAGTTTGAGAGGGGTTGCATCGTCGGCCTCTGAGAGGCAGGTTGGATATTTTAGCGCATTGCTTGCTATTAGAACCGTTTTGCCTACACTGTGAGTTGGTATGGGATGCAATGGCTCGGGTTGAACACAGCGGACCACCAGCAGGGAGGATCGTTTCATTGTGTGACAAGCTGTAAGCACTCTACGGGCATCACTGGCCATCATCAAGTCACTGCAGCTGAATATATGCCTGTGTTCATAACTACCATATCCACGCGGCTAGCAGAGCAGGGTCTATCATTGTGACATCTCTTATGATGTATACCATTAAGACCTAAGCATTGCTGAGCACATGTGAACCTGCCAGGAACAGGAAATATGGCAGCTTACAGATTGGCAACGAGTGGTGTTCAGCAATGAACCATGGTTCTGGAGACGTCCTGACCAGCGCAGTGATCCACGCTTCATTGTAGAGTGGCACATTGCCCAACGAGAGGTTTCAAAGAGTGGGTTGTCTTTTCCTACGATTCCTGCAACTCACTAGTGGTGATTGAAGGAACCCTGATGGTGCGGCAATAAGTCCAGGAAATTCTGCAACCATATACACTCCCCTTCCTGGTGCAGTTGACAAACCCATTTTCTAGCAGGATAAAGCCCGGCATCACACAGCACAGGTGTATCTGGTCTGCCTTCATGATGTCAATATGCTTCCTTCGCCAGCAAGGTCTGCAGACCTCTCTCCCAGCGAGAACATTTGGGATCAGACTGAAAGGCAACTTTGGCCAACCACAACTATGGCTGATTTGGAGGGTCAGTTGTGCCATCTGTGGTAAGATCTTCCTCAGGAGAACATCCAACATCTGTATGCCTCCATGCTTAACCATATCACCATCTGTCTCCATGCTATGGGTGGTACAACACCATACTAAGTGCATTCTGCAAGAGTTTGTCCCTTGCGATACATGCTTGGTGTGGTACAATATTATGATGTTTTCTGTATGTAGTCCATTCACACTCGTCCTTCTTTGTGCATGCGCCTGCTGACAAGTACTAGACTGTGGATCCTTTACACGCCATGTTCTTTTCTTTCTGCAAACCCATCTCCTTGTTGTTTTTGTATTGTTACTGTACTGTATTAATAAAACGAAGATAGTGATATGCACGTGGGTATTTTTTAAGCAATTCTTACGTTATTCCAAGCCACATATTTCTAATTTGAACTGTTTAGTATCAGTAATAGCAGAATTACTGCTTTGCAATAATCGTTGGTGAGTTGTTGACAAATAAAAGTGCATTGTCAATCAAGTAACCAGAATTACTTTTAGTTCCAGTAATATTATCTACGACGTTTTAAGTGTGATAAGAACTAAAACTGCCGTCTTGCGAATGTTAACCAAATTGGCTGTCTCGGACCAATTAAAAAAGAGTTAGCAAATACCAAATTTTTTGCAAGGTTTTATATTTTAATTTTATAACCCACAATTTTTTTTAGACAGATGTCAGTCTAAAATACCTTAAACTTGTTTAGCATTACAGTACAATGGCAAGTGGATTAGCTGACAGCGTGTTGGTAAAATATACAGCCTCTACTTGACGCATTAGCTGATGAAAGGATACACATACCAAAAGTAAACATTGGCCCTACCTTCATCGAACTGTCAAAATCTTGCAAAGTTACATGAGACAGAGAATATCTAGCAGAATGCTGTTGGAGTGAGTGAGTCAAGAGATTTGGACAGTTATTAACATCATGGTGGTTAACCTCCTCCCTCGCATTCATTATGCTCAAATATGAAGGACCACTTACTGATGTGCCATTTCCTTTCATTCCTCCGCCTTTAGTGACAAGGCTTGAAAGTGAAACATTTCTTCTCTGTTGGAGCGATAGAGGCAAAAGAATGTCTTTAGAAGAGAGAAGAGAGCAACCTGGGGTTGTTTGGAGAGAAATTACAGAAACATGAGGTGACCAACCCCATTCCTTGTTTAAAATATGAACACAGTTTTCAAGGAATGACAATAGCTATGGCAAATATGCATCGCCACCTGAATCTCTTGCAGCCACATATTGAATATCAGTATGCTTACGACAAACAGTAAAATATTTTTTTTCGAGAATTTGAAAGTAAAAATACAGAATTTTTAAAAGTATTACACCTAAGCACTTATTTTATATACATTTTCTGCATTTGTATTTGATAGTTTTATTGGTTACCATTGTATATTCAAAACACATAACTTTATACTACTTTTAACTGTTATGTATAACATCTTGTATTCTTTCCTGTAATTTTTGTTAACATGCTTAATTGTACATTTCTAAAGTGAATGTAATATCCTCATGCTTAGTCTTTAGTTGTGCTTAAGCTTAATCTATTTTGTTGTGAATATGTAACATTTTACATCAAATGACTTTTCTATATCCCAGGGAAAATCTTACACGGACTCAATGGAATCCAAATAAATAATAAAAAAATAAATCTACGAGTGCACATGGTATTCACTGCTACGATATCTCATTTGGCTGGAGTCTATTCGTAAGGGCATAAAAATGCTTCTCCCCTCAAGAGCTGGGAAGCAGAGGCTTTCTTCACAGGATCAGTCTAAAGATTGCTTCGGTAACAGTTTGTTACGTTAACAATCTTCTGGTAGGACTTGAATGGGGATGGTTGCAACTTTGGATGGGGCAAAACAGAAGACATTCGGGATGCAAGGTTGGAATTGAAGATGACAGACAGCCAGAGATGGTGCAAATTGGCATAGTATGGGGACGTGGGATTTTGAAGGTGTGGAATAAAATGGAGAGACAGCTCTGGTACACTTGAAAACACCCCGGGAGATATCCCTCTGTAATATCTTCTCTGTGGGGAAGATTCCTTGTGGGCATGTTGGAGACGGTTGAATACTGGAGGCTTGCTGCTTGCCCACACAGTCTGGTGGTGTGGCATTTGGGAAAGACAGAGAGAGAGTCTACTTTTCAGTTGGGCTCCAGTTTGGCACAGTTAGGCAGTGGTACAACAATGGGGGAAAAAGAGAGGGATGATCCTGGGCAGCATCCCGAAGATCATCGACCTTCCTCATGGTGGAATGCCTTTAACTTTTTACTAGTTGCATAAAATATGGGGGACCAGGTGTCAGCAATAACTGTATTAAAATAACGGTAATAAGACCATGTTAAAATGTTTGAACAAAAATAAAACAATATAAGTATGATTTAAATTATTAAAATACACAACATAAATTTTAAGTAGGCTTACGTGAAAAGTAGATAAAGTAAATTTTTGGCAATAAACTGGCAACGAAAATTTTTTAATGGTATAGTTCATGACAATAGTTTCATGATAAGGGGACTAAAAATATTCACAATATGCCTCAGTAACATCTGTGAGCAAGGTCCAGACAGCAGAAGACTCCTGACTAGTCACCATGTGTACACTAAGATTTTTACAATTATCTGGGTTTGGAAACATTTTGGCAAACTTCTGGAAATAATCTCAAGATTCGTGCAAACATTAGATTTTCTTTTCTGCAGTGCAGTTGTGAGGTTATGTTTTCAAACAGGTTTAGATTCACAAAATTGTGTCAATATACTAAATTTTACAAAGGATGTATGAAACATACAACATTCTCACCAATATTTACGCTTATGATACATGCAGAATTTTACCACAAAANGACAAAGGATGTATGAAACATACAACATTCTCACCAATATTTACGCTTATGATACATGCAGAATTTTACCACAAAATTGCCCCATATTTTATAGCAAATGCACAGCCAAAAATACCAATTGTGACAATTAAGCGAGGTAAATATTACACTATATGAAAAATGGTAAAATATGTTTAAAGTCCTAAATAGTAGTAACAGTACAGTTGTTTGCTTATTCTTGTAGCCGGTTTTTTATATTAAAAAAAAAAAAAAAAAAA
>NQII01005614.1:49599-91162 GCA_002778355.1 Clitarchus hookeri | reverse complement strand
GTTGCAAGTGGAAAAACGTACATAAAACAGCTATTGCAATGCTACATAATACTTAAAAAGTCCACGCATGAAGAAACTTCCTCATCACTCTAAAAGTACTACGCTTTAAACTGCAAAATGCAAGTCATTATATATTTTCATTATCGATTTGTCCATATTTCACCAATAAAACTATAAATTTTTACTCGTGGAAAACACACAGCTGGTCGATGTTCGTTCTCCTCAGTGATCACTACTGTTATATGCCTGCAACATCTTTTTAATATATATTTTTTAATTGTGAAAATAAATTAATTTTGGAGCAAAGAAATGTAAACATAATATGTTTGAATTANTTTAATATATATTTTTTAATTGTGAAAATAAATTAATTTTGGAGCAAAGAAATGTAAACATAATATGTTTGAATTACCATGGAAATCTTATTATTCATCTGTTAGCTACTACTTATAATCTAGGAAATATTATTTNATAATATGTTTGAATTACCATGGAAATCTTATTATTCATCTGTTAGCTACTACTTATAATCTAGGAAATATTATTTAGAAAACCTTGCTTTTATGATTTTTTCCCCTTTTGTTCCCATTAAATTAAAAATTGGAATACACAACAAATTAGAGCTTGAAGTACAAGATTTTTTAAATTATATATTGACGATTGACATAACTAATTTTCTCAAACTACGGTGGTAAGATTTTTTTAGCGGGTTACGGATTGTTGTGCAAGAAAGTGCTGTCTTGCTTTTTGTTTTTTATTTATTTATAAAGTAAACGTGGACTTGTCCAAGTTTGGGTATATATTCTATATATTATGATTAGCCTGCATAATCCCACGAGCCAAATTGCAATAGCAATGTCAGACGTGCGAGAACATTTTGTTTTGTGCAAACATAACACCACAAAAGCCTTGTGTTTTGTTTTGTGGTGCAAAAATATCTTGTAAAAAATCATAGAATAAAAGATTTGGGTTCGGGCTTGGGATTCCGTGATTTCAGACTATGATTCGAGGGTGGATTCAAGTAAAAACTGGATTTGCCCGATCCCTAACTTACACACATGCAACTGGAATCTAAGAATATAGTGGAAAGTACAAAATATCACAAATTTTTAGCAGATTTCGAAAATTACAACTCAAATAATACTACATTTACGTATTATTATAAAACAAAAATCCCCATAACCTCAAATTTAGCATGGTTTACATCTGGGATGGACTACAGAGAAGCTTTGCATTTGTAATTTCACAAAATATTAACTGATTCATGGCTATGTTCCAAGTTTGCACTAAAATTCTGTTAAACTGAAAATATTTAACTCATAACACTCACCTGTAAAGCAACATAGCTACTGGAACAGTGAAGGGATTCTGGTCCTTATCATCCATGAAATTTGTGCAGAGTGATGTCAAGTCATACAGCTTCACAATGTCATCATCTTTGCCTAAAATATAAAGATAGAAAGTGGGCAATGTTTTAATAAAATAAATCTTCAACAATGTCATAAATTGGAATACAATTCTGCAACTTTTAATATACTATTTGTCTCAAGCAATAGCAAACAAATATTTCCTTAAGCTGAGACAAAAGCAGTTCTAGACATACTGGAAGTAGCAAGGAGCCAATGATTTTATTACTTGTGCCTGGAGGTGGCTAGGTTTGTAAATACAGAGGTCTTAATAAAAAGAAAAAAGACATAATTAATTCCCTAACGTATTTACAATACTAAATACTGTATATAGAACCACGTGGTTAAATTCCTTTCTGCCAACTATATGTAAGGTAACTGCACATGCAAAAGCCCATTTCTAGAAAACTTCACACCACTTCCCTCCTGGTTACTGAAAAGTACATTCAATCTCCTAAAACTACAGGCCGAACTCTCAAAACTGCAGATACTGTGGTACTGGCCCTCGAGTAATACACTTCAGCAGTAATGCTATCTATAATTAATTAATTCACAAATCAGGTACAGTAGTTCTTTCCGCTGTTCAATATATTCAATCATTCAAAATTTTGTCAGCAGGAAATCGGCAGAACACAAAAGAATTAATTGACGCGGTAGCACCGGTCTTGGTACCAGATGTTAAACTCTCCCATGATCGCCATCATTAACCGGTCAAATAGTCATGGTCAAACTGTTACACAAAGTTGGCTGAAGGCCTTAAATAAAGAAATTACATGACAAAAAAATGTTAAGTTTATAACATTATGCCAAAAATAATTCCAACTGCAGGCGGGCCGAAAGAGAATTTAGAAAAAGAAACAAACACGTTAACAGCCTGGGCGCATTGCTGCAGCCTCCCCTGCAACGATCGCCAAACTAAACTACAAAACTGAACTTAAGAAAACTGAAGGAACTACATGCCTGTACAAAGTTACACAAGGTAACGTCAGAGGCCTGTAAGCATTCCTCATCACGCTGGCCAGCCCATAACGATTCACACTGTGCATGTCCGGAGGGGTAAAAGGGGAAGAAGGGGAAGTAGGAGGGAGAGAGAGGAGAGGAGAGAGGAGGAGAGAGAGAGAGAGAGAGAGAGAGAGAGAGAGAGGGAGGGAATGGAGGGAAAGAAGGGGAAAGCAAGCTGCCACTCGAGGTGCTAACGACTCACTTAATTAATTGCGCTAACGATGCAACTCACTTAATTAAAAACGATGACTGAGAGTACATCTTTATTACACAAAAAAAAATTGTTTTTCTAGTTTACACAGTTAAACCCCCCTCCCTAAATTACTCCCAGGGGGCAACTTTGAAACACTATTGTATCTGGTTGAATGTTCCTGGAAACCAGAAGAGTACATATCCACTCAACAGTAGACGACAGAACAAATTCTCATAGTGTTAAGACCTCTTCATTCGGGCTTATCTTAGTACACAAAGTCACAAGATGATTCAGAGCATACCGAAGACAGTACAACACAGAAGTTTTATAGTACAGTACATAGTAGACAGTAAACATTGAAGCTTAGTTCAATATATGAAGAACTTGAAGAATGAAGTACATGAAGATCGAAGATCAAAGAACAGGTTAGAACTTGAAGAACATGTCAATAGCGTAGAACATCTTGAAGACTTGTAGAACTAATCGAAGAACATAGAAGAACCCTTAAATTGAAGTAAAAAGTTAAATCCAGCACTTGACGTGTTGCTCGACACCCCAAATGGAAAAATAAGGTTCAAGATTATGAAAAACAAGAAAAATTGGAAACAAACTAAACACACCGTGCTTTACAACAAAACATGTGGGTCTAGCCAACCATACGGCAACATGTCAAATTCACATCAACTGGTATAGTATATCTCATATAAGGAGGCCACTTTTTCACAGCTCGGCGAAAGTNTTTTGACAGCTCGGCGAAAGTAGCACCACTGTTTACATCTGACTACGTATCCTTCCGCCATCAGCTGATCGGCCACATGGCAACGATGTTGTCCAGGAGGTGCTGCTTCGTGCTGCAATTGGTGAACTACTTGGGTGGCGCGGCAGGCAGCGAGAGAGGCTTTGAAACGGAGTTTGGAGGGTGTTTATAAGGTCGTTCGTAAACATAATGTAACTGGAAGGGCAGAAACGTGTAGAGGGGGGCAGCGGGAAGACGTGAGTGCAACACACATTACAGGTATGACGTGCTAGTGCGGCGAGAGTGCAGTGCCCCACTTCTTGGAAAGAAGGAAATGGGTTTTCGGAGAACAATATGGCATATAATTTACGTAGACAAACGATTACCTGCCAAACAGAAATTNTTGTTCTATTACTTGCTGGGAACGAAACGTATTTCAAATATATTTTGTCAAATTATTAGAGAAAATAATTCAACAATATTATGCAATATTTCTGTATGCTTTTGGAATTAATATCAATCACGTAAGGAAAGCGGGGTTGGAGAGGGTGGGATACGACATGAAAAAGGTTTCGAGGTTGCGTTTAATTTCTATACTGGTTGTTTTATTGTGCATTTCATTTTGAACACCTATACATAACTATTTTATCACGAAGTTTAGTTTCTAAAACTAAAAACTGCTGTTTTATGACCACGTAAAATAAAATGTATTAATTAATCTACGAACACTTTCTTATCCGCATATTTTCTGCTTGTCTGATGTGCGTCAGCACTGCTCTCAGAATAGCCAACGTAATATTAATTTCTGTTCATTCGTGCATCAACTTCTACAGGATTTTGTAAATGGCACTTTGTTTGTTTTCATATACATCAAGTTGCCACTCACTAACTGTCACAATGTGGCCTTCTAATATGAGATGGACTATAATAAGTCATCTAAAATTCCATCTCACTATGTATTGCAGGTACGACATGACTAGATTAATTTGCTCCACTTTAATGATGGCATACACACGATCAATCAAAATTTAAACTTCAATGTAAACAATACATAAGGAATTACATTCTGTATCATTACTAACCACATATTGCTTTTACCTAAAACCAACAAATTCAATTAACATAGACAATCCTTAAATCACTTAAATGTGTCTCAATAATATGTTGTGTACCTGTTATTCACCCTAATACAACAATATATTATACAAATAATTAATCATAACACAATATTAATACTACTTATTTCAAATACAAAACACAAATGTCACTAAGTTGCACCCAAATGTGCTTCTAAGTGCTCAACATGAGCATTCCGAAACACTTAATCAGAACTACAATTACATAAAAACACTGTATTGTTATTCAAAAATTCACTTATTCTATAGGATCCAATAAATGCTGGCAAAAGTTTACTATTACAAAATTTCCTGCAGAAGGTTGCTGATGGTTACGGACCCACACTAACTGACCCATGACAAACGGGGGAGCTTTTCTCTTGTTATTAAATCTTTCTAACATGCTGTACTATTTGTAACGATGCAACCTCGCGTTAGGCGCCATTTTGTAATATTCCATTGGCGCGTTACATGCCATATTTGTAATGTTGCATGCCGCGTTAAGGCCGCCATATTTGCATCATTCTACGCCTGGGTATGACAAATGGAAGTTACAGCTCGGTTAGCTCAGTTGGTAGCAACATGAAACATTAAAGGCGCCAAACAAATAAAGTCAAATTACGGTTTATTTGTTCTATACTTTTATTTATCAATCAATTGAAACAGTTCACATACAAGCTTGACGTATGCAGAGTATGAACAGGTTTATAGGCAAACCAACAGAGAGCAGCGCCAGAGTCGTTTAATTATTCATTTACGTCTTGAAAACTTGCCTTGCAAGAAAAACAGAGGCAGCGACCTCCACACGGGCGGAGAAATAAACAAGCAAGTTCAAGTTTGCCGGTGTGGAGGTTATGTGCCACGCCCGACGCGGCCTTGGCGAGTGCCGGTTATTGACTGCTTCACCGTTCGAGCACTGAGAGTCTACTGCTGGCCGGCAATATACACACGGCGTATTTGTTGCTGTGGTGCGTCTCGCCCCCCTCTACACAGAGTACCACCAACCGTGACCAAATAAGGGCGTGGCGGGTGTTGGCAACTACTTTCCCACGCTAGCAGAACTGCGTCGTAGCAAAAGATAATCCAAACTTTCTAGAACACAAACTGTTAACGTTATTCAAAAAGCTTCTATCATTAATGCTGATGCATATAAAAACTACAATTTCTGAAACGGCGACCAGATGCCCGACAAACATTACACCAAAAGATAGGGTGTACAACACAGTCCCTACGATGCCAGAAGATGTGCAGGAATGCATTTTGGCAGCTTGCAGAGGCATTATGCCAGAAATACTTCTTGCCGCTTATCGCTTGCTACATGTAAATTTACAGATGTGTATTTCTGTCTATGGTAAAGACATTGAGTACATGCCGTGAAAAGACCTAGTGTGAAGCACTTCAACCATAACTGTGCTCTTTGTACTATGCATGCGGATACGATTGCATTTCTCCTTAGGTTGGTTTGCTTTATTTTTATTGTGCATCTGTTTACTCAGTACATTTAATGACTAANACGATTGCATTTCTCCTTAGGTTGGTTTGCTTTATTTTTATTGTGCATCTGTTTACTCAGTACATTTAATGACTAAGAAACAAATCTCCTGAATCACGTTGGTATCTGAATAAAATTTAATGCATTGATATCAGACTTACACTCACATTACCCATCTTCCCTCCGCTGCGGTGCTCTCCTTTGTCCAATATCTCATTCCCTACCCCAATACGGTAAGCGCTACACTGCTATAAGGAAGCGGTTCTGCCAGGATGAGTCACGGCGCATGTTGCTTGCTTACAGCTGTGAGTATAGGTCCACTGCCCCATGCTACTGGCCTACTTTACTTTATCATATTTGCACATTATTTCTTGGCGTTTCTGTGTTACTTTCCATTGCATATGCTATATCACTGAATTTCTCTTTGCACGTACTTTCAAATGCAGTTGAAATAAATGTATGTTTCCAGGGGAAAAATCGTATGTGGTTTAATTATTTCTGTCCATACATGTGTTATGAATAGTCACTGCGGCAAATTGATTGCCCCCATGCATAATTTCAAAAAACATATTTTGTGATCTGCAACTGTTCCGGAAATTTTGGGGGTGTCCATGTTAGGCGGACCATCCTGTATAATGGGGATGACTGAATAGGTACAGTATTACAGTAAAGGACTGAATTTTCGTAAGTAAATCCATATTTTGAATAAAAATTCCTAATTAAAGGCAGAGTATTCACAAAATTACTGAATTTGTCTGACTTATCCTGACTTTTACTGGTTGTGGGAACCCTAATTATTATTAACTAAGAGATTTTTAAAAGACACGGAATTCATAAATGGCGGCACACCAATAACATTGCTCGACTTCATCTAAATTTTGCAGGAATTAATTTGTGACAGATGGCAGATTTGGATGATTATAGTGGATTCTGGCACTATCACCTTCAAACTTCCAACATCATCTCGTTGTTGATATTTCCATCACATCATCACCATAAACTTCTGTGATTTAACAGCAGCTGTCACATGGTTCAGTTTTTCTTTTGTACAAAATCTGCACGACAATCCTTAATTTTCTATTTCTGGTTCATTTTTGCTACTCATAAAAAAACATATGTATACATGTACACAAGCACTACAATGATGCAACCTGTAAAAAAAAACACGCATAAATGACTCTTGCACAAAAACTTTAGATGCCATTGGGTAAACTTGTATGTTTCGCTTGGTTTTCCTCTGCAAATACAGTACTCTTCTGCCACTTGACTAGCAGCAGAGTATATGACAAGGGGTAATACCAACATACTACTATTTAATAGGAATACACTTACCTTTGAACAACCAGTATGTATGACCAGCCTTGGTGGCATTAGCCTTCAGAAAGGAAAGAATGTTCTGAGCCACATCTCGGATCAGTTTAGGTGAGAACTTTGAGTCCTGTAGGTGAGGCAGGTCCTCCGTCTTTATCAGCTCATACTTTTGCACTATGCCATCCAGGTGGCAACACATTAGCACCTCCGGCACATTGCACATCAGGTTATCAAGCCAATAGTCAATACCAGTCAGCACACTAATTGGTTTTGACATGTCCCTGACAAAAAAGAAATTTTTGTCTTTCAATGTATGAGCAGTCAATTTACATATTATCCAGATGTTTAAAAGGTTCATGGACACACGTATATCACAAACAAAATTACAATGTGGTATGTTTCATGTTTCAAAGCTAGATAAGTACACTAAGACAGGCAGCTATAGTAATGCCATACAAAAATTAGTAACTATGATATCCCAATACAATAATTCTGTAAGTAGCAACTTCACTCAGGACAAGATGTTATATATATATAAAATGAGGAATGTTAGATAGGGGAAAAGGAAAATGGAAATGGAAAATAAAGAGGGAGGGAGAGAATTGAAAAAGTGAAGAAAGGAGAAATAAGATGAAAGGGAGAGGGGAGAAGGGATATGGGAGGTGAACAAGGTAAGAAAGTGAAGGGAAAGAAAGGAAAAAGATTATGAGATGAGAAAGGATGAGGAAGAGGGGAAAGGGAATGGGGAAAGAGGGGAGGAGTGGGCGGAGACAGGAGAGAAAAATGGAGATGAGAAGAAAGAGTGTGGCAAGGGGAAAGAGAAGGAAATGAGAGGGGCAAGGAGGTTTGGAAAGAGAAGGAGAAAGGGGTGAAAGGGGATAAAGAAGGGGCAAGGAAAGAGGATGGGGAAATGGGAAAAGGGAAAAAAGGGGCAAGGAAGGGGAAAGGGGAAAATTGAGGAAAAGAGGATATGTAAAGGGATGGGGGAAAGTTAGAGGGGAAAGGAGAGAAGTTGAGGGAAAGAGGAAGCAGTAGAGGGAAAGAGGAAGCAGTAGAGGAAAAGAGGAAGCAGTAGAGGAAAAGAATAAATAGAGGGAAAGGGAAGAGTTAGGATGGGGGAAAGAGTTAGGGGATGAGAAATGGAGTAGCTGGAGAAGAATGGGGTGGCAGGAGAGGAATGGGGTAGCAGGAGAGGAAAGAGATAGGTGGAGAAGAAAGAGCTAGTTGGAGAGAAAAGAGCTAGGCGGAGAGAAAAGAGCTAGGTGGAGAGAAAAGAGCTAGGTGGAAAGAAAAGAGGTAGATGGTGAGAAAAGAGCTAGGTAGAGAGAAGGAGCGAGGAGATGGTGGAAAAGGGTTGGAGCGAGAGGAGGTGGAGAAGGGAGAGGGAGGGTGAGATATGAGTTGGTGGAGAAGGCAGAGGGAGGGTGAGAAATTAGTTGGTGGAGAAGAGAGAGGGAGGGTGAGATATTAGTTGGTGGAGAAGAGAGATGGAGGGTGAGATATTAGTTGGTGGAGAAGAGAGACAGAGGGTGAAATGATGAAGGGAGATGGAGGGTGAGACATGAGTTGGTGAAGAAGGAAGAGGGAGGGTGAGATATGAGTTGGTGAAGAAGGAAGAGGGAGCGAGAGATATGAGTTGGTGCAGAAGGGAGAGGGAATCTGAGATATGAGTTTGTGCAGAAGGGAGAGGGAGTGTGAGATATGAGTTGGTGCAGAAGGGAGAGGGAGAGGAGTGTTTAAAGATAAGAGTGAAGGGTTTGGGAAGAAGTGGGAGGGAATGGAAAAGAGGAAAAGAAGGAAAGGTGAAATGGAAAGTGGAGAAGGAAAAGGAGANGGGAGAGGGAAGGTGAGATATGAGTTGGTGGAGAAGGCAGAGGGAGGGTGAGATATTAGTTGGTGGAGAAGAGAGACAGAGGGTGAAATGATGAAGGGAGAGGGAGGGTGAGACATGAGTTGGTGAAGAAGGAAGAGGGAGGGTGAGATATGAGTTGGTGAAGAAGGAAGAGGGGAGGGTGAGATGAGTTGATGGCATAGGGAGAGGGAGGGTGAGGGTGAGATATTAGTTGGTGGACAAGAGAGAGGGAGGGTGAGATATTAGTTGGTGGAGAAGAGAGATGGAGGGTGAGATATTAGTTGGTGGAGAAGAGAGATGGAGGGTGAGATATTAGTTGGTGAAGAAAGGAGAGGGACGGTGACATATGATTTGGCGGAGAAGAGAGACAGAGGGTGAGATATGAGTTGGTGAAGAAGGGAGAGGGGAGGGTGAGATGAGTTGATGGCATAGGAAGAGGGAGGGTGATGGTGAGATATTAGTTGGTGGAGAAGAGAGAGGGAGGGTGAGATATTAGTTGGTGGAAAAGAGAGATGGAGGGTGAGATATTAGTTGGTGGAGAAGAGAGACAGAGGGTGAAATTATGAAGGGAGATGGAGGGTGAGACATGAGTTGGTGAAGAAGGAAGAGGGAGGGTGAGATATGAGTTGGTGAAGAAGGGAGAGGGAGCGAGAGATATGAGTTGGTGCAGAAGGGAGAGGGAGTGTGAGATATGAGTTGGTGCAGAAGGGAGAGGGAGAGGAGAGTTTAAAGATAAGAGGGAAGGGTATGGGAAGAAGTGGGAGGGAATGGAAAAGAGGAAAAGAAGGAAAGGTGAAATGGAAAGTGGAGAAGGAAAAGGAGAAAGAGCAAAGAGAGAGAAAGAGAGAGTGGGAATGGAAGAGGAAGACATGTCGATAGAGAGGGAGGGAGAGAGAGAGAGAGAGAGAGAGGACAGCCACCTGCAATGCATAGTGAGCAGCTACAGAATGTGGATAATTGTAGGCGCCGTTATGATCTATAATGGTTATGGAAAATGGTTTGAAGTAGGCATTGTGGAAAGCGAAATATCTCTTATAATTTTATTTCTCAACTGGAGACTATGCCAACAAACTCTGATCAAAATTCACTGTTATCTACAAAAAAAAAACCAAATTTTTTGCAAATGTATGGAACACAAGGATATTTCCCAACAGTTTGTTGAAGATTAATCTACAGCATCTAAGTAGTTTCATAAAATTATATACAGAACCAAAAAAAAAAAAAAACTTATGATATAGAACTACATATATATATATATATTTTACCAAGAACTGATATGTCACTGTTATTTAGAGCATACATAAAAGTACTGGCCTTGCACCTACAATTTTAACCAAAATTCAGATTCTGAGCTAATTTATTTCCGTTCAAAATACTATATTTAATTTAAATCTTTGTTCAGGACATACAACAGTGGAGATTTCATAAGCTATAACTATAATTTGGAAGGTAGTCAACACTGCTGTAGTTTGAAGATAACCAAAACTCTTTGCACACCCAACATGTTTTTGATTCTAACAGTACTAAAACACTATAATACAGTATACCACCTCATACAGTGAGAATCAGCTGTATCAATGCCGTTGTACCAGATAACGAAATTGCACGACAGTATAAAGCATTATATAGTAGTATGTTTGTAGACAGCATAAAAGCATAATGTAACATTATGTTTATAGATAGACACAAGAATATAAGGTGAAACACCAAAATGCATATTAATACACCACCTAACACCAAAATTTCAGTTAAAACCCAAAATAAAAGTAAATTTATTTAAAATACATTATTTTATCTGTGAAACTATGACCAACAATTTTTACCAAAATATGTAGAAACCAAGTGATAAGAATGATTTAAGTTTTCAGATAACATGAAGAAAAAAATTAATTTTAGGTTATTGTAATTTTGGCTGAGTGAATAACAGCAGTATATATCGTATACTTTGTGGATAAGATTCAAATGATAATTGAATGAGAATAGAAAATTGTAAAAGCAAATATAAAAATAGTTCAATTTCCAGGTTGGAGTGTTTTTCCCTCTATAAAACTATATTGGAGACATTCCTGTAAAATTACTACAAAAATTCATCCTGTCTAGGAATCTCAACAGGAGTTAGAAAAAAGTTAAAAACCTAAAAAGTGATTTTTTTTTCACTTATGGTAATGCTCTGCTTTAACTTAGTTAAAATAAAATGCTTTCCCTTGTTCATGCATTTGCATAAACATTATAAAATTTTAATGCAATTATGCATATAAGGATAAATTAACAGATCACCAATTTTTAATAATAAAATCTGCATTAAAACAACATAGAACAATTTTGTCTCTAATTTCCGCAATTTTAGTTATAAAGTTTTAATTTATAAGTCCTTTCATAGTAGAACCAATAACGCAGAAATCTGGAATTTTTAAAAAACGAAGTTCCCCTTAAAAAAACAACACAAAATCTTGCCCCTATTTATAGAACTTCCAAGGATAGCATAGGCGAGCTCCATCCCATGTCCTTCATCATCACTGATGACCTATAGTTCCCTTTAGTATAGTATAGTATAGGTCCCATACTGCTGCCACATGTTTGACTGTTCACATACAGTTGTCTATGTCTGTCTGACTAGTATCCATAATGATTTTAGACTGGAGGAATGAAATCCCAATTTTAAGTGCTCAATGTGGTGGTCAACAAACCATTCAAGGACTGTTTGCGAAGATTATACAGAATGGATGGTGTCAGGGGAGCAACAATTCCCACCAACTGGCATGCTGAAGAGAACATCCATCGCGTTGCTAGGAGAATGGATTTTGACAGCATGGATCAACACATCATGAGGTGCCATTGTAAGGGGATTCCATAAATGACGTATATCCAATGCTCTTGATAGTACCCAATATAACATTCTGTTTGAACGTTGTGATGAAAATGGAACTGGTGTCTTATATGACAGCAGTGAAAACAGTAGTGAGGTAGATAGATGTATCTGATAGTGACACAGGCTCTGTTGTTTGTTTCAATTTGTTCTAGTTTTATTTTACTAATTTAATGAAACTTTCTTGTGGAGCTTTCAAAACTTAAATAAAATGTAAGTACAAAAAATAAATTAAGCCTACTGCTTGTGATGCCTGAAATGTGTTTTATAGCCAATATTATTTTTTCTTGTCATTAAAGGTACAAATATAAGCATCATCTTGAATTCAGGTCACCTTGCATTTAGGTAAATACAAAAGATTTATTTTGATAGATAGCTTCAGAATAAAATAATACCACCGAGAGTTATTTACCAAAGTTGTTGAAGCCAAATAAATAAGTTTAAACAAAGTGCATCATAGTTTTCATCAAGTGCAAAATCCATTTTGAGTTGCTTCTTGCAGAAAATCAGCGGCTTTATTACACATGTATAAATTTACTTTAATGCTTATGACGTCTTCAGAATAAAATAATCCCAGAGAAAGTTACGTATAACAATTCATTAATGCCAAAAATTAAGTTCAAACAAAGTAAAGCATAATTTCCAGCAAGTGCAAATTCCATTTTCACTTCCTTCTGATGGGAAAATAAACAGACTTATCAAAAATTTACTAATTTACTTCAATATTCCAACTTCTTTAGAATGAAACAGTTACCTAGAAGAATACATACAACCTCCCCTTGATGCCAAAAAAGAAGTTTAAACAAATCTCAGTGCAACTTTTTAGCAGGAAAAAACTTCAACCATACTGGAAAATTTCACTTGGCGTTCTGGGACGTTAGCTTTAATATGCCAGGACCTACACATTTAAGATGTGAACAAATGAACATGGGGAGGGATAGAATTTAACATGCACTGTAGATTGCATTTTATGTTTCATAAATTATAAAATCACAAGAGTTGAATAACGCAAGTATTATAAGTGAACTGGTCATCAGTAAGTCAGAAGGACAAGACAAAAATTTAAAAACATAAATAAAATCATAATCGTTATTTGCGTTTCACTTACCCGCATCAACTATAACAATTAATTCAGTCAATAACAAATGCAAACCAAACTCAAACACCCCTCCCCACCCCCAAAATAAATTTAAGTTAACTTATAATAGCAATATAAAAAAAAGTATCTAAAAGTCAAACACCGCACACACAACCAACTAACATGGTGAAGTTATAATGAGACTATGGGCTGAAGAGGGCCAGGTGGGGTGTATAACTCGCACTGTTATTGGCCTTGTTGCTATGCATGCGATAGTGTCAGTTACTGTCATCATGAGAGATGACTGGGTGGAGAGAGTTGTAGAGAGGTGGGTGTAGACTAAAGCTTCCGTTGGTGATGTCATGTGACACGTGCAGGGTGCAGAGTGGAGCGATCACTCCAATCAACCACTGCCACATTTTTTAAAATGGATTTTCACAGTTTTTTAACATAGGTACATATCAATTAAGAGTAGTGACAGTGTGACACTACAACCCATATATTTTATCGTTGTGGATTGGCGGACATATTTATAGGGATTGATTGATTCCTGTTGTTGATACTCAGTTCCACCTATTCTTAGCTTCAAGAACTGGGATCAAGAACCAATATTCTCAGATCTTGTCAACAAACGACATAGATCCCGCCAAATTCCTACTATGCACAATAACAATTTATACGTAAAACTTAATCACCAGAAAAATAGTACACATCACGCAAACACAATTTCCATTCCATAAGCAATTAAGTCTGTCAGCCATTAAATAAAAGAAACTGCTGTAGATGTCGCCAAGTCTTGGCGTATGCACTGCGCACAAAATTTTCCACATTATTGACACTAGCGACACTACCATCATTCAAATGAACCACTTGAAAGGTTGATCACAGGTAAATTGCATCAATGTAAACTGTTGAAGCCATCAATGGAAACTACAGTCATACATTTATTGCATTAAAAAGAAACACTTTGAGCACTTTGAGGTTAAGAAGTTTTATTACCACAAATTCACATGTGGTGTTGGTGTAGAAAATTTTATTCTTTTTTGTAGATGAGATATNTTAAGAAGTTTTATTACCACAAATTCACATGTGGTGTTGGTGTAGAAAATTTTATTCTTTTTTGTAGATGAGATATTAATTTAATTTTGAGATAAAAAGCAAATAATGGCTTTTGAACTGCAGCAGTTTTATGAGTAAAAATTAACTATGTGCAAGGTTTCCATTGTACGGAAAAACTGAATTCTCGGAGCAAGTCGAAATCAATACTGAACTTAAAAAACCATTAAATATTTGTTCATTGAAAATGGGATGTACAATTTTGTCTCTACCATAATAAACAGATCACAGGCAAGGCAGATTTTTAAAAAGTTCCTTTTTATTAATTATTGTGATTTTTTAACGGTTACTGAGATTGGCTTTGTAAAATTGCTGTCCTGTTAAATCAAATACAGTAAAATATCATTATAATATACAAGAATAAAGCCTCAACTTTTATACTACTTAGTAATGAAAGTACTTTATACGGAAAGCATTATTTTTAAACCTTTTTAACACGGGCATCACGCATTTATGGTACAATTAGTAGTGAAGGGCTAGTTTAATTTTTACAGCGTCGAGTCGAGTCAAGTTGTATGAAACTCAAGTCGAGTCAAGTAACGTTCAGTATAAATTTTTTTTATAGTTAAAATCGAGTTTGCACCATAAATGTAAATGTGTACCTATGTACATGGGTATAACACCTGCCCCTTATAACTTCCTCCCCCTCTTATAGTCACAGTTTACCAAGAAAAAAAATTGACTAGTTTCTATCAATAACAATAATTCTTTGCCAGGGTGAGAGATTCACAGCAAGCGCTACTTTATCCCTCTCCCCAAAGGGCGAATGACTATGGTAGGAATGATGTCAGCCACTGTGATGCTGGTAGAAAAAAAAAACCAGCTGTAAGGCGGGTGGAGTGAGAGGGTTGCTTACAGGCTGGTCCTCAGCATGCCATTCCTTCATCCCTTCACTGGGTGAGTGGACAGCGGTCCACATTTAAAGTTTTTGTTACCTAATAGCAGTTCTTATTTTTTAAACACATGTTTTTAAAACTGTAATTAGATGAGAAAAGTAATGACAAGTTTACAGTATGCATATTTCTGCTGAAGGTGTGACATGCCATTGTGAAAAAAACTTTTCACATTTAAATACCACATGCGTCCTATGGTTGTATGTATTTGTGTCCTGCTGAGACCGTACCTGTCAACCTTGACAAGGGTCCCATTATCTGATGTCACCCAGTGGGTGGCAAATAGGAAGTAAAAATATTGAATCTGGAGGCACAAAGGTAATTGTTATGTGCAAAAACTTTTGTTGCTTATAACCTAAAACTACCCTGACTCAACTTGCACTTTCAGTAGCTCAATGTCTGATGTAAAAAAACTTGACTCGAGTGACAAGTCGATTTTTATTGATTTGACTCGATTTTTTGCGACTCAACACATAACTAACAATTAGTAATTTCAGTGAATTAAATTAATACGTAATTACAAATAAATATTTTTTAATAAGCAAGAACAAAACTGTACTTTTTAAAATATGAAAATGCTTATTTATTGGTGAAATTTCTTTTGAAAAAATCATACCACTTACCATGACGATGAAGGAAGTTTATTCTATAGACTTTTATNTATTGGTGAAATTTCTTTTGAAAAAATCATACCACTTACCATGACGATGAAGGAAGTTTATTCTATAGACTTTTATATGTTGAAATGAATTAATATTTCAGCAAGAAATCACCTTTATGTTTCTCACAAGAAACACTTGAAAATTGACATCGCCCTCTATAAAATGCATTGCTGAATATTAATAAACCTTTTTGGTGACAAGGAGGGATAAAGCAGGGTGGCCAGCAATTGCCTTATAGCAAATTCCCTGACATTTTCAAGTATCCTGTTACATTTCCCTGACCAACTTACACAGCAAATATTACANTCTGTTGAAATGAATTAATATTTCAGTAAGAAATCACCTTTATGTTTCCCACAAGAAACACTTGAAAATTGACATCGCCATCTATAAAATGTGTTGCTCAATATTAATAAACCTTTTTGGTGACAAAGAGGGATAAAGCAGGGTGGCCAGCAATAGCCTTATAGCAAATTCCCTGACATTTTCAAGTATCCTGTTACATTTCCCTGACCAACTTACACAGCAAATATTACAATTATTTTAATGTTTATCCTAAAATAAATTACAAACTTTTTATGGGTAACAATTAACAATAACACAGCCTTCATTTATGGATGCTTTCCTATGCAAAAAAACAAATATTTATTAAAAAAAAAACCATAGGTACAAAGATGGCAAATGGAAAAAAGTGACAGGTTAAAAACTAGCATTCTCAGAACCCAATAAAAGTCACAAGACAAAGACAAGAGATAATACAATGTATCAATTCATTGAAAACCACTAAAAGTGCCTGAATTAATATGTTAGTAAAATTTAAAAAAATCAGCCACGAAAATATGTTTAATAACAGCTAAAATTAAAGATACAACAAAATAGTTCCCATACTCAAATATTTCTATGAAGGTGGAATTAACTAAGCAACAGTACAATTCATAAGATGACATGTAGCATAAGTGTTAGAATGTAATATTTATTTTCTTATTAAATAAATACACTTTAAAATATTTTGTCTAAATTCCCTGACTTCACACAAATTTTCCAGAAATGTAAAATTCCCTGACTTTTCTAGGTTTTCCCTGATGGAAGCCACCCTGTAAAGTTTATGCTTCTGGGGTATAATTTCATTTGTAGTACGTCTACCTATTGGATTAAATTAATATTTCATATAAATATAATTTTCATTTTACGTGGGAGGTGTTTAAATAGTTTTCACGGCGAAAAAATTCACTTTGACATGCAATTTTATGGGGGTAGCGATTCTACAAAGTCATTCCCATACGTTATGAGATGCGGCAACAAATCACATATATATGGCTTCACTTTTATACGTTCAGGTTTTTATGTACAAAAGAATTCAAGATGGTGCTTGTGCTGCATGTCAACACCCTTAAATAATCTAGGTTGAGTGAGGATCGGCTGCATTGCAAGTCGACAAGTGACAATCTATTGCTTGCAGCATATATGTAAACAATATACTGAACGTGACTCAGCATTTGGCGTGATTTTTTACGTGTCGCATAAATAAACCAAATTTGATTTTGGTTAAATGGTTAAAAAATAATTATCTTTACATGGAGCACATTTATTGACATTCAATTACGTAATCACATTTTGGAAGACACGAGGTAAAATAATTTTCATTGTACTGACAGTAAACCTAAATTTTGTATGTTTAAGTAGAGTATTTTGGCGGGAATTGAAAATCTTATGATAAAGTGAAATACAGTGGAACTGTGTTGTTGTGAGTATGGCCTATAGCGTCACGTCAGCCATTGCAATAATTTTTAAACTTGCCCTATCATTTGAAAGGTACTTAATTTCGTTTATAACACAAGTCTGTTAATGAAGCCTTTCACTATAGTAATACAAACATTTGTAAACTCATATTTTTAAAATGTTTAAACACGTCGCATTGCAAGTGACATCCACCCATTTGCCATGCCCGAGCCAGTCTTTGTTAGTCTGTGTCGCGTGGCATCACTTATGTCAGATGGAGGAGTGTGGGAAGAGGACAGTGCGGGTGTTGTAGTTAGGAATAAGTAGGTAGGGTACAAAGGGGATAGGTACGATCGGAAGTGGAGCTAGTAGAGGACAAAAAAGGTGGGGGGAACGTTGGATATAGGCTTGGAGGGGAATGGTACGTACTGTGGAATGTAGGAGGGGCGGCAAGATGCTATCCGCCTACCACTCCTCTTATGTTGTGGAGGTAGGAAGACTCTGCCACTTGCCACTTCTCCATGTGCCAGGCGTGTAAAGGGAAAAGCATGATTACGTCTAACAGTTGCTAGACAATGTTACATTGTTTATGATGATTTGTGCATTTTTTGTATCTTATGTTGAGCGGATTTATATAGTGAGCGTAGCTTTATGTGTTATGGTTTTTGTAAACCTTAGTTCTGTTTAAATTATGGAGCGTACTAATAAAAGAAAAAACACTTGACAATGCAACAAAGTTCAAAATCATATGCGAGGTTTTAAATGTACGTGGCCTAAATAAAAACTCTTTTGGTGTAGTTCATTATATATAAATTGCAACAATAATTGCGTGTTGAGTATTTCCCACATTGGTATGAACAGCGACACATTTATCGCATTTAGTTCTTTCGATGAAGTTAAAATTTAATTTTATTTCTGTACAAACAAAATTTTCCACTGCATCATCAAAACACACTCTCATAAGAAGCACCGCAAAACAATCACGTCTCACAAAAGACGTTAAACTAGAGTTCCCCACACCGCCAATAAAATAAACAGAACCATAACTAGTATATTGTGTGGTTATAACAAAAATAAAACAAAATCGGAAATTTTGTGCCTAAGCAAGTAAACAAATTGTAAACATATGTCTGTAATTCACACTTTTCTATAGCAAAACAAGTTTTTCTAATTACCTACCATAAAGCTACATTTGCTTGCGTTTGAAGAGATACGTGTACTTATCCGCAGGTTGGAACAGAAGGGGGTTGTGTGTGTGTGTGTGTGTAGTGTGGCGTGCTGTGGTGCGCTAAGAGTGGAATGTCAAGGGACGGGAGGAGAAAGGAAGCTGCCAGAGGTGCCAGTATCAGGGGGGGAGGAGAAGCAGGTAGAGGGGCGAGAGACAGGAGGAGAAAGAGAATGGTGCAGAGGGGCAAGAGACAGGAGGAGAATAACAAGGGGGGAGGAAGTAGGGAGGGACGTTCTGTGATCTCCAGGCTTTGTGTGTGAGAGACTGTGAGAGACAGAGAGAAATTGAGAGAGAGAGAGAGAGAGAGAGAATGAGTGAAGTAGCACGCCGATTGGTAGGCAACTAACTCCCTCACGCCTCTTTCACAAACTTGGAAGGAGGGGAAGATTAATGGAGGAGGAAGCAAGGTCGCACCTGCCGGTCGATACATAATGCCTCTGTCAGACGTCTCGATTTCTTTTGTATTAACTTGTCGCCCCATACGTGTAGTTTAAGGCATTCATTAAACACAGAATCTACAAGGGCAAATACAATTACAAAAAAATTATGGGGCATGGTAAATTTTGTTGTAACGATAACTCGCTTTAGCGATAATTTATTTTGCCATTGTCGACTATTGTTATAATGTGGTTTCACTGTATATGTTAATGTGAAGTAAGTTATAATGGAATTTTACTGTACTTGCAATTTCAGGCTGCAAATGTAAATCCTTTCCATTTACTTTCCCTCTGCTGTTGGATTTATTATCATTAAATATTATTAGATAGAAACTTTTAATCAGTTTTAAAGTTTTGCTAACACTTACCTAAGTTTCAGACTAATGCAAGGATGCGTTGGACCACCAAATATAGGCAAGTCTGTACCAATCAACATTCTTATATCTTCGAATGTCCACATTACATTTCGAGAGAATTGGTGGTTAAACGCTGGGTACGGAAGTTTCTGTTGTGAAGTTGGTTCCGGCAATACTGGGGAAGCCTGAAATTCACAAGCACAACTCAGTTTTCTCTGTACACAANCTGTTGTGAAGTTGGTTCCGGCAATACTGGGGAAGCCTGAAATTCACAAGCACAACTCAGTTTTCTCTGTACACAAAATTTCTTGTTGATTTTAATATTGTAATAAGATATGCATTAGTGATAGGTCGTTAGTGAACAATTCATTTAAAATGAACTAATCATTGAGTAAACGAAAACATGCAATTAATTTGCTATGAAAATAACTTATTCATTGTGATTTTATGATTCAAAAAGACTTCGCCTCATCTTTACGTGTCATCACGTCACCCCTGGCGGGGTTTGAACCCTAAACAACTTGCTACCAGAGCCTACCAGCATGCCCCTAGATTCAAGGGCACCCACAGACACATCAGCCAAGTTCGTTTCGCCTTTTTGTAAGACATCACGGCNCCCCACATGTGATAGAAGCCAGCCAAGCGCCTAAGCTCATGCCGCCGATGCAACCTCGCATGACAGAGACGCCTGCTTTCACCATGGAAAGAGAGATGGCACCAGACAGAGCAGCTCCACCCATGGGAAGAGGAGCTCACCCTCACCAACACCCCACCAGAGAGCCAGTGTGCAGGTAGAATATTGTCTGTGGACAGCCGCAAAATGGTAGTTCATTCTCCGCAGCTCGCTCCACCACCTCGTGTGCTAGAGGTCTGCGTGACGTCCTCCAGTAGGACCATCGCTACCTACCAGACATCTTCAAGACCTTCACCAGCAACGCCAAAGAAGTCTTCACCTCTTGTAACACTAACTACCCTTCTCTTAGTGCCACCCGAGTCCCTTCTGGACAAAAGCATCGAGTTAGTTAGGATCAGTTAGCATCATAGCTACCAAGCCGCATTTTCTCTTGTCTAGTTTAGACCCAGATCCTTTTCACCTGGTTTATCGTAGTCTACTTCCGTTACAGTCCTTGTTAGTTAGAAGTTAGTACGGGCCACCGTATCTATTTCCTCACGGGAAGAAAAAAGTTTTCTATTGAACCTCTAAGTACTGATTCTAGGGCGAGTGTAACTTTTATCCCCCATAGACATCTGCCCACCAGGGAAAACCAGGAGACAGCATCCTTACAACACAATTGCCAAACCAAGAGTAGGACTGCGGGCTCCCTTAACTGGGTGTACGTACATCGCGAACACACCCATTAGACTGCAACCCATAATGTGCACCTGGCGTACAGTGCAGTAGAGCCCCAACCACTAGGAACTCAATCCACAAGGCGGCTAGTCCATCAGCCCAGCCAATTCACTCCATCTACAGTGCTGAACTGTCGCCAGGAGTGATAGACTGGTTCTGGAGGTCTGCCCACCTTTGGAACACACCCACATCGCTGTAGGACATCCAGGTAAATCCACAGCTCTAAGCACTGTGCTGAACTGTCGCCGGTTGGAGTAATCGGATAAGACTCTGGGTGGCTCGGCCTTGGCTGGCTTTACACCTAGCTAGGGATCCTTGTCACCTGCTCTTCCTTAGCATGGCAGACCTTAATTCCTACCTCTATGCCATACACCCATAGGAGTGGTATGAAGTGGAAAGCTAGGAAGGCAGCTACTGCCATCAAATCCAACATGAGCTGTAACTCAGCCCCAACTACCCATTGCAGTATAACGCCCCGGGAACGAGCTCAAGCTGCCCGACAACTGGCGAGGCCTCACCTCCCAGTCACCCCACACTGCCAATTTCAGCCACCCTACAAGACCACAGGCGAGCCACACCAGGTCGTAGTCGACTTCCGTTAGGGGCTCCAAGTCCCACTGGGTATAGCGAACCCGTGGTTCCAGAACCGCAGGACTAGCAGCCCTCTACGGGGTACCATCAGCACCACCTCCGCCCAAGAAATGGGCAAGAGTTCTGGGCGGCTCCAGCAGCAACAGCGGCCGAGTCAGGAGCTACCCCGGGCCACGCCCAATACAGGTAAACCAGTGTCTGTGTGCAAACCCGTAGTACAAAGGACAGCTAAAGCCAATAACATCAGCCCAGTCGTATCGCCCGTGTCTCTGACCGACACACAAAACCTTGCCCGACTGTGACGTCGTCCTCATACACCCAACGTTACGCGTCAAGATAAAGACTAAGCAGGTGCAGCAACAGTCAAGAACAAGTGGAGATGATTGCCTGAAAGGGAGATACAGTCCAGACTCTAAAGAATTGTAGAACATAAGAACAAAATTAACAATTCTTTTGAACAAATCATTTCACTGATATGATCCAAACAAATCTATTCATTCCACTAAATGGTTCCGCCTATCATTAATGTGCACATCAGTGGCCACTACGCATATAAATTTGCAAGCAATTAAGAGACTGGCATTAAATTTTGTAATGAAGCACTGCTCAATTGATTTGTCTTGTATATGTGCCAATGTGCGCATACTGCATAGACTTCCTTTTCAGATGATAAATAATTTATTAAAACATTCACCAGCTGGACACTTCCTTGTTTTCCATGTTTTACAGATGCGTGGCAACCATGTATTACTTACTTAGGTTAGTTAACTGTCACATGTTACACATACCTGAGCTTATTGAGAGTGACAGGGGTCCACAACATTACAATGTTGCATGGATAAAACACATACGTGACTCTGAGGTTGTTGCACTGATTTACACATGGACTACATTAATAGAATTTCTGTAATTGTCTTTTGAAAAAATATTTTTCAATATTATGTTTAACTGTAAGCATGTTTAAATTAACATTTTCACTATATAAAAACTAATTGCACACACTAAGCTAAACTATACCAGGCACAGAACTTCTTGGCCACTCAAAGTCAGTTGATCCGTGGTGCTCCTCCCACTGGCTGGTGCCTAGTTCACAGTATTACAGTGGCCGCAGCAAGTTATGCAGAATGTTACTCAGATGCGCTTAGAAAATTGTAGAAGATTTTATTAAAATTAAGTCACATTTTGCAAGAGGCTCATTTTTCTGAATACGTAGGTGAAAATCCTGTCTCTGTAGCTTCATCCCGTCGTATTTTACATCATTAAGGAGTACTTAACAGCTGGCATAAATACAGGACAAATTTTCAGAATAGAGGATATTATCCTGTCTTCCCGTGATAGGAAACCAATTTTTTTAGGTGTATCTAAATGTGTCTGCCTTGCTCTGGAAACAGGTGATAACGCAGTCTGACTCGTGCTTAGTTGACACAAGATAATGTGTAGCATAGCTATCTCATTCCACCCAGTATTGGCGTCTGCTCTGTTCTGTGATGGGCTTTGAACGTTTCTCATACATTTCAGTTGCTTGCGAAAGTACAAATTTTAAACAAAATTAAAAGTTTGACAATGAGAGCGTGCAATGTCTGTGAATGTACAGTGTGACGGATATGCAAGGAAGGAGAGCGCAGCAGAGAATCTACGTCAAAGACAATAATTTTGTCACACATTAAAAAAAGGATTCGTCAGGAAACGAGTTGCATATTTTGATGAGTTAACAAAGAATATCTTCGGAAAACTGTGTTGGAATTGTACGAAAAAGGATAAAATTCTGATAAAACAAATTACAGCAGCTATGCATGAGGAAATAGGTAAAGACATGAATATTTTGTGAACGCAAAACATAGTAATTATTTTGCAAAATTTTCTGTTTTTTTTTTTAAATAGCAAATTTTGCTAATTTTTTTTAAATAGCAAATTTTGCTAATTTTTTAATTTCGGTTGCGAATTACATTATTACCTTGTCGCTTGTAATATAGAAATGTTAACCATAACATACTATGCAATCTATATAAAAATCCAATATTTTAACAGCCTCATGTTAAGAAATAAAATAATAAAGAAAAGAAAACCAGGCAAAAACGTCTTAATCTATTGTACACACTCATTTTATACACTGTACATAGCCTCACTTTGCTATTTACAACAAATCACGTAGCGATTGTATGAACACAGTCTAGTCAGACAAACAACAGTTAATGCATCACTGGTTTTATAGTGCAGACTGCAGAGTTAGGTAAATCAAATCACTGTCTGTGTTAATTATACTTGAAAACACTTTCATAAAAAAAAAAATAACAACGCTGCACATTGGCAAGTGCTTACACGAGAGATAAAACGATTGTGTCGTACGTGTTGGTTTAACTACAAAAACACCTCAATCACTAACTATGATACGTGAATCAGTTGTGTGTGACGAAAGATTCCTTTTGTTGTAAAACATAATGTCTTTTCACTGTGCTATTATTGCAAACTTTTTAATAATATCATGTGTTTGTGAATATTTATCATGGCAAATGAGGTGTGTGTGTGTTTTCAATATTATCTCATATGCCTCTTTTGAAATTTTTGGAATTTAATATGAATATGCTCCCACTGTTCAAGTGTTACATTATTTATGTTAGTAATAAGCCCACTACTAATGTAGGCATAGTTAAAATAATTAAATATCACACCCTCCTATACAGTATTTAGTTCTGTGAAGTAATTTTCTTAACTAAAGGAATCACAATTTTTTAAATTAAGATTCGAGAGCAGTATCAAGATTGAGAATCAAGGTAAAGTGGAATCGTTACATCCCTACTTTTTACTATAGCCAAAAGATTCACGACACACTTATTGTGATACAATGGATGATTGACAGATGTGGCAACAGGGCTTGGTAATGCTTGCATAGGCTGAGACTGAGCTGCCAAGAAGTTCTGTGCCTAGTATAACCGTAATGACCGAGGCATAGTATAACAAGACTGTTTGTATGGGATGTTAATGGTTAATTGAGCACTTTTGAAAATCCTGCTTACGATCCATTTTTCCTATTTTGTATCCTACCGCTCTATGCAAGATTAATGTTGTAATGGGCCGTCTCACTTTATTTACGTTTAATCCCATTTAAAAAGTGAAATTTTTAGTAAAATAAATGTGTTAAAATGGTCAAATAAAAAAATTACAACCTTTCATTGTTTCCGGGAAAACAGTTGGTACTTCGGAGTCTGTATTTGAAGGACAGATTCTGACCCACCTCTGCCCCCTATATACAAAAATTGCATTAAAAATTTACTTTGGCTATCTTTACATGATTTTAGCAGCAAAATTACACGTTATACATACAGTAAACCTTTATTAAGACATTTCTGAAGGGGCTGAAAAAATTATGTTTCTTATCCAGGAAAACTTTATAAAAGGGACAAATTACACATGTATAGACAAGGTGCAAAATTATTCAACTTATTAAGCAGGAAAACTTCTTAAGTGGGGACTTCTCAACAGGGTTTTGAGACAGAGATGAATAAGAACTCACAGGGCAGTATTCGTAGATAGAAACACACAAAAAAAAGTCAGACAAACACATTTTCCACGTGGATGTGCGGTAGCGCAACGTTTCACTGGCTAGACCAGTTTCATCAGGTTGCAAGTGGTGGCACACTGCAGTCTCGTGAGCGGTGGTTGGCAAACAGCACCAAATCCAGATAGACATCTCGCCTAGACGTAAGATAACCCCTCTGCCATTCTCTCCATGTCTAATTATTCAAGAACAAGTCTTCTGATTTTCCCGCACACTTATGCCTGTTGTGAGTTATGCTGCGCTCGAGCTAGGTGCTTACGCATTATTTGGCGGTGAAAGTTGTTGAATAGGCCTTTCCAGGACATCAGTTTATTAAGAAGACACGCATCTATTGAAATAAAGCAATATAAATCCTCCGATCTCCTCATGCTTGGTAGTAGAAGTCACTCGAGTTTCAAACAATTTTTGACAACAAAGCAACAACAATAAATAAGTGTATGTTTTATTTGTAATACCGCATAAAGTTTTTGCCTTGCTGTTGTCCTTATAACCTTCACATAGAAAAAAAACTGTATTTGGATATTAACTTGTACTGTAATTAATCTATCTGTTCACAGTTGTGTCAAAGAAAATAGTTTTTATACCTAGTTTCCAGCAGTTCAGTCCAGTGATTTTATTATTATTATGCAGTCTCATAAAGGGCAGTCTCTAGGTTAGGCAACCCTAAGCGTAACTTGAGTAACGGCAGCCGTGCTGGCAGACCGTGTGGGAAAACAATGGCGACCTTGAAGAAAGGGATGGACAGTTAAGTGTTAGTGATTAGTGTTTAGTTTTATGTATTTCCCTCTTCTGAACTGTACAGTAGCGGCAAAGAGAATCACAACAGTTTGCAACAAAAATAAATGCAAGAAGCTTAATTTTAAACCTATTTCCTTCAAATATTCAAATTTTGTAACAAATTTTTTTAGGGTTCCCCGAAACAGGGTCCTTACTTTGAGAGAGTGTATTACCAAGGTTGTTTGGTCAAGATTTGACTATAATATGAAATTCATACTCCCATGTGTAAAAGAGAAAAAAGCATTGACCTCAGCTGCCATAAATGTATACATTACACTCTAAATACATCATCCAGTCTTACAACACTTTTTATGAAGTTGCTGCCAACTTACTGATCATGTAAGCCAGCGTATACTGTAGCATATATGGGCAGTGATATTTTTTTCTTCAAAGGATGGATTTTAAAGCATTTCCTTTACCCCGAATAGTCTTCACACGCAGTGATGACATACCGTGGAAAAGGTGGTGTTGGTGGTGGTAATGTCTGGCTGAGGTGGGGAGGACTCCAGCTGAGGTTCGGCGACTGCCAGGCTGTGGTACAGGAACTTGGACACGAGGCTCTTCTGCTGCAATGCCAGTCTGCTTTTGTTTCTGTGGAACAGTCCCTTGTCCTGAAGGACACCAACAAAGTCAGCACAACTGTTAACACTGAAATGTAATAGCACAGATAGAGCAAGTATGTACTGTATATTAAATAAAGTCAAGGTACAGGTTCTAAGTCAGTGCCTCTGTTTCTGTAGCTTGGTTACATATCAATGGAATAGGCTTGGCACTTTTTGAATCCTCATTCCTACTGTCAGAACTTTAACTACACCAATTGAGACACTTAATGCTTAAATTTTCTATTTTCATGGTCGCAAATTGACTGGCATCTAATAATTTCTTTATAAATACCCATACATTAATAATCGCATCAGGTCATAATTTAAAATTTATTTAAAATTTAACTTTTCTGCTGAGATATTTGATCAAAGTATTATCTTTGCAGATGATAAAGTACAATACATGATCACATACACTCATATAAAAGGATGTTTAAGGGAGAAAGGACCACCCACAATGGTTTCATTCATTAAAAAATATGATATGCATTTGATAAAGAAAAGGTGCTGCAATGGGAAGATGTGAAAGAAGTAGTGCATAAAGATTTTAGTCTACTGTGTTTTGTTCTTCCTGAGGTGTGATTACTATGAAATCTTGGTCTCAATTCAAGGTGTCTATCAAACTCTTGAAACAAAAATCTGTGACTTTTTAGTGAATTTTAGGACCCTAGTTGTAAATTTTGGGAGACTCTTTTTTTTTTAGTTTCAACAAGAGCAAAGTCTATTTTCTGTTGCTCTCGTGGGAATATCAGCATTTTTTCATATATTTGTATGTTTCTTGTTTTCAACAAATAAAGCCAAGCAACTTCTTAACAATTTGCCACACTTTGAATTATGTTGACATCCTTTGATAGTTTCATACATTTTTGTTCAGCCTTCTTTATAATATGAATCAAAATTGAACTGTACAAATTACTTGGCAAACCTTGTATGTGGGAGAAAAAAGTTACTAGATCAGAGGGAAAATCAATTTTTGAATGTTATTTTAAAATGAAACAAGACCACATTTTTTTTGTTTGGCAAGGTATTCAGGATGTCCAGCAAACCTGTCATTTTGACTTCCAGTACATTTCTCATATTTTGTGACGAATTCCTGTACGGTGTTTTACAGATTAACATATGTGATCAGATGAACAATTCAACCACCATTACAATAATGCTACAAATGTAGGTATGTTTTGCCTAATATGCACAGAACCAATGATGCGTATACCCAGAAAAAAACTGTTAGAAATCTCATTCTTAAATCAATTCAAAATTTACTATGAGAATATACATAATGTATATAACAGCAACACACAAAAAAGGAAACTGAACAAAATTGATTCAATTATACTTTAGAAAAACACACAATTATAAGTTATGATAAATAAGCAAATTTAACATATGGCACTTATATGTAATTACAAATTTCCCGAAAACAAGAAAAGTTCCAGTACATTTCCCGCACAATCCCGAAAACAATAACAACTCGTAAATATTCCAGTACGTTCTGGAATTTCCAGGTCGCTGGACACCCTACATGAATGGTTAGCATTCTAGTGTAATTACATCCTGTTCAGTGCAACCATTCAAATTTTATAAATGAAAAGCAATTCTGCAATAATAAAGGTACTACCTACATCACAATTGTTGCATAAAGTTCCTACACCTGAACAGGTTTTCAGAAACTTTTAGTGAATGTAATAAAGTAATGTAAGAGCATACTGTCGAAATTAGAAAAATAAACAATACCTCATACTGACAATGCTCTGCATTTATTATGGATGAAAACAAAAACCATGCACAGTTGATTTTTATCAGTTTCATTTCCAAATTCAAATTAAATTATTCTATAACACTATATGCCTTGATAGAAAACAAGTAATTTAGTGTGGGAAAGCAGCTAGTGCCTCCTATTAGTGTACGAGCACAGAAGCCCAAATCTTCAAATTCACAAGCTATTTTCAAAATATTTACGTGAACTGGAATGTGATGAGTATATGAATATAGTATACAGTAATGCCTCGTCAACCACTGCTTCCTGAACCGTGTATTTGTTTTTTTACACAATTTCTTCAACAACAATACACTGGCACAGGCACTGTTTTCTTCGTTCTTAAAAATGGACTGGTGGCTCCAGTTGATGTGTTTCTCACAATACCAGCACTGACCCCACTTTTGTACCAAGGTAGTGGCAGCGTAAATCAATAAATACTGAACAAGCCAAAGGCTCAACAGGAGTTAGAGAGGACAGGTGAGTAAGCATTCTTTGTTATGGTGCAGCATCCACACCCACGTGTTTCGCCCTCGCCTTCTGAACACCCCCCACCACTTCTTATTCTTCCACTGTCATTAAAGTCTTGGTGTAGCTGCTGATCTTGGGCTGGGTCTGACTGCTTTGTTTGATGGAGCCTTGGTGGGGGGGGGGGAGACTGAGACATATTCTGCAATTGTATGATAGAGCCAAATGGATTTGTAGAAAGTTAAGACCATTTGAAAGCTTTGCCTGAGTTTTAGTGTGGCTTGGCAGGATGGCTAATTGTACAACTAATAAAAATGTCTGAAAGACACAATTTACCTTAAATCTCCTTGTAGAGATAAGAAAGTTCTACTGGAAAGTTCCCTACCTACTAGAATGTTAGTTTCCTTTGGGCTCTGGTGCTGGAGTAAGTGAAGCACTGCTTATGACTTAGGCCAATAGTCGATAAGGTATGGACAAAGCATCCGAACCAGTGAAGCCTAACGACATTTGGAAGACGTGGCAGATGAGGAGGGCGAATTTAACATAAACCTTAAGTGATGCTTTAACTATTACCTTGACCTACAACACATGGCCAACTCCTTACAAGTAATGAAATCAAATTCCTGACGCATAAAAAAATTAAATATACCTTCTCACCACCAAGAGTTGTGTGAACATGGTTAAAGAAGAACTTCCGGAGCCACTCCCACTCAGATTGTGAAGTACGCAGCAAGTAGCGGTAGACATCAAACTCATCTATCAGCAATGTATTCTCAACTCGGTGTACCATCATGCTCACCTGAAAGCAGAATCACGAAAAAGTTACTTGATAGATTAGACTGACATTTAGTTGACATAGTAAAAGACAGTCTAACAAAAATAAAAAGTTTACATAAAAAAAAAAAAAAGAATTTTGCTTGTTAAAATAATGAGTATAATTTTATTACACATATTATTTTCAGAATGTCATCCTACTTAAATTTAAAACTTAAAAAAAATTTTTATTTTAGTTACAAACTCAATGCCTACTTTCTTTATTTGCCCACTTTGATTACACACACTAATAAAATGCAAGCACACAATAGACAACAAAAATAGATATAACCTATACAATGTATAATTTATACCATATATTTTTGTATTACTGCAAATCATGCAAGCACTTCACCTTCTAATTTTGAACAATTTTTTCATAATACAAGTGTGCTCTGTCTGACAAAAATAGTCCTCCTCTTTCCTGGGATTTTTTGCATGACCTACTAACATTCCTCATATGACTACATCTCTCTTATCAAAACATAACGTATGCCGTGTTGATCAGATTAGTCACAATATGCATTGTAAATAGACAATGCTTCTACCAAAAGCTCAAGTAAGGTACGTCAAGTCTATGACTCCTTCCAAGGCAAAACTTGGAATGGTGAACTGACAGGGTTGAAATTTAATGCTGTTATGTGTAACCAAACATCTTCTTCCACCCCAAACATCAAATGAGGAAGGGTGGGATGCCCCATTTTGAGAGACGTAGTTGGATGTGAATACCTGTGTAGCCAGGTGCCCTCCTCTCTATCACTTTCCCTGGCTCTCAGAAAAATATCAGCGAACGGCAACTCGTGTCGCCAACAAAATTTTTGCCTATAACTTTTGTGAACTGCTCCATCACCTATAACTAGAGAGCTTCGTGCAGGTCTGCATGACAAAGCTTTGGCCCATCAGAGGGTATTTCTTATACAAAAAAAAGCCTTTGTATAACAATGTAGTTAGGGCCCATCCTTGTCTGGTTGGTGCCAGTAAGCCTGGATTTCTGAGAAAGGTTTAGCTGCAAATGATACTGTAAACTGAATTAACGAAGGAGCATTTGGTTTCCTATATTCAATAACTCCCTCTTTCAAATAGAGGAATGGTTAGGGATCTTTAATTTTACTTCAGTTATTCACTCAGGGTCAGAGTGCTGTCTGTGTCCCTTTGGGTGTAGAGTGGCTGTCTGAGTCTTGCAGAAGTGGTTATCTCTGGACTGAATTAAAGTTATGGTCAGTGTGCTCCTAACACAAGTTGAATTCTAAGAGCAGTGTCAGATGGTGGTTTGGCAGAGGACTTGTTCCTCTGCCTTTCCAAGTTTTGCCCCACAACTTTAGTGACTTTCAAGCTGTTTTCTGACTAAACCATTAGACAGAAAGACACTTGAACAACTTGGTTTTAATCATAGCCAATAACCACTAACCAGGCAGGGATGCACAGAAAACAGGAGATGAGTGTGGCCAGTGTATATGTTTAATCATTCCTAAGCCACAGCTGTTCCACAAGATTCCATTAGAGTCTTATCCAACCTCCTCCCCTTGACAACGCAGCTCCACTGTAATTGAAGTGGCAGATGTTATGGTCTTGTAGAGTACCCCACAGAGTGACAGCAAAGATATGGAAAAGGAAAACACCAAGGAATATCTTAATTAAACACTTTCAAGAAAAATGGTCATACTTGACCAAAGCATGTGGAACCACACCTAAAGGCCCTGAAATGATAAAACTCGTAGAAGGTGACGCGTCCCGCGTTCCAAAAGATATTTTTTCGTCAGAAGACACACTCTGTCGAAACTCGCAGACTGGCTACCGCAATAAATATTAAGGGTTTGGCGAGCGTGCTAGAAGAATGACGCCAGGATTCCGCAGCTGCGTCTCGCAGCTACAAGGGGACGCTAAGCTCACACCAGCAGCTGCGTCTCTCCCGAGCCGGCTACCACAATAAATGATGAGAGCTTTTGGCGAGCATGCGAGAATAATAGCGACGCGATATCCGGAGGCAGAAGAAACACTGCGCCGACCAAGGGGGCCACCAAGTGTTCTAGCACGTGCAGAGCGGAGCAGTAAACTTCAATGCCAGAATCGAGGGACGACGCTGGGCCCACGTGTGGGTAGCCGGAGCGCCAAACACGTTTTTACGACCCAGAGGACGCGGCGGTCAGCCCGGCCCCGTGCAGAGATGATGCGAGTTTAATATGGCGAATGAGCATACAAAAACACGAGGAAGAGGAAGGAATGGGGCAGTCAGCCAATTTCAAGCGAGGAGTGCGGAGTGGCGCCGGGAGGAACGAGTCCGAGAGAAGGCATCGAGACGTCAACACCGGTCGGCGAGGAACGGTCGCAGCCCGCCCACCGAGTGATGGAGCGGTCCTGAGGTCGCAGACGAGGAGATGGACCATCGCCTCGAGACAGCTAAGTAGAGACATACAGGAAGTGTGACAAACCTTGCTCCCCACGGCACAAATCGCCGCGTCAAGCCCNGGGGGGGGGGGGGAGAGTTGTCTCGTGTGTTCATGTAGAAGTTAACCTGTTAAGCAAAAATAAAACTGACCAATGTTAACTCGCAAAGAAGGTGAATTTATTTGGTAAATTGGACCTAGGGATAGTAGCGTCAACATATTCCTACGCCCTAACACTGAGGGCTAACATCAATTGCTGGTGCCTTACGCAGAGAGCAGAATCAATACCTACTTATACGCCATAGCACTGAGGAGGTATCAAAGGAGAAAAATGGTAAGAAAAGAGCTGGAAATATTAATCTTCCTGGTAAATCATGAAAAAGGCATTCATACAGAAACAGGGCAAAAACATGCATGTCTGCTATGACTAAATGCAGTATCCTGATCGGAGTGTAGTTGAAACATTACATTTGAAAGTTTAATTTTAATTTAATAAGTAACTGATTATTTTGTTTTAAATTTCAACATTGTTTTGTGCTTATAATAATTTGGTTATAATATTTTTATTGACATTTTGAGATTGTAATATTTTTAGTAACCACAACCACAATTTCCTGATGCCTTTCAAATAATGTCAATTTATTTATGCTCTGTACAAAGACTCTGAATTTTAGGTTATAAATTTTTTTTGACCTCTTTGGTAGAAGTTTGTTCGGCAAAATGTAGCTTTCTTAACGTACTAAGATTTTAATCTATTGTTAATGACTGATTGGTCCATGAAAAAAAAAGAACACTTTGAAAAAAGTGAGTTTTACTGGTATTGAGAAAGAAGTCTACCAACGAACAATTTTAAGAAATGGCATTAACAGCTGGACAGTTATTTATGTCTACATTAAGTAGTGGTCTCCACGATGCCAACAGGATATTATCTCAATCTGTCCGGGTGGTATAAATGCTGATGCGCCTTGTCTGCACAAAATTGTACGGTAACCTGGTTGTGAACTTTTAATTTTGCAACGGACACATTTTAATTACTTAATTTTTTTTGGAAACTCTAAGAGTCGTTATATTTCTCAGTAGCCATTTTCTCTCTCTTTTCCTTAATTAGCTGAGTTACACAGGAGAAAAATAAAGGACTTAAATAATACATGAGAGATAGCTGAACCTTATAAAAATGTTTTATATTAGCAGCATATCAAAATTTTTTGTTTATATTTATTTGTTTGAAAAATTAAAACCACTTAGATATTGTCCGCTGTAGCTCACTTTTTTTGTAGTGGTAGAAGAATCATTTGCGTGGTGTTTTTCTGTTATATTTTTGTATGGTCAAAGCTAAATGAATATCTTACGTAACAACACATTCTTTAAGCGAACACTAATAAACTGTGAGACGTTCCCTCGCCGAAGCCTCAGGCTATCCCAATCATCAGGTAAACAAATGATACAATCAGCAAAAGCATATGGGTAAAACACTGCTTCAAGCCAAGTAATAGACTACTATAAGAAAAAGATGTTATGAAGGATTAACTTAACAAAAGGGACACAAAATCAGTTCATAACAAAATATAAATATGCATTAATTTTGCTTCATTCAAAAGTAATTAAATATTGTCAGCAGCATTGAAACAGAAGAAAACCAAATATTACAGCCTAAGGCACAGTTTCATTATTATTTCATACATTTCATTTCATATTATTATAATGAAAGACTAGAATGTTAACTACAAACTGAAGTATCAAGATGGATTCTGTCAGCTTGTGTTTACTAAAATGCATGCCAAAGCATTTACTATTTTACTTCATAAGCATCACTAGTACCCATTAGGTTATGTTTCCTGAAAAAGGCAGTAAAAATTCAATTTTAAGTGCAATTTACTTCATAACCAAAGCTGCCATAAATTAACAAAACCAAAAAAAAAAAACCACTTTTTAATGTTGCAGTCNGGCAGTAAAAATTCAATTTTAAGTGCAATTTACTTCATAACCAAAGCTGCCATAAATTAACAAAACCAAAAAAAAAACCACTTTTTAATGTTGCAGTTTATTAATGTTACTATATTATATTAAAGTACTAGAAACTGGGAGAATATTTTCAAATGTGTACAAATTGGAAAAGCCAGGACATCAAAAGACAAACAGCGTAACAGTTCTCCACTGTAAAACAAAGGCTGTATAAAAAACTATCCCTGCAGTGCCAAAGTAAAGTTTAACTACTTCCAGACGCACGTGCGCACACACACAAACATGCACACACGCGCATGCATGCAGCGCACGCACACACACACATATATATATATATGCAAAATGGTAGCAATTGCAGATAATGTATATGTGTATAGGCCTTTACAAAATAGCCACAACTTACAAGGTATTTAAATAGAAAAATACAGGGGCTCAGGTACAATAACTTCTCATTGAATAAACTTACAGAAAATATACAGTGCCTCAGGTACAATAACTCCACATTAAATAAGCTGACACAAAAATATAGTATCCCAGGTACAATGACTTCACATTAAACAGGCTCACATTGACAAAAAAAAGGTTGAAACGGGCCAGTACGGTGCGTGGCATAGAATGCACTGAGCCCAACGAAGCCCAAGCTGGCGGCGACTGCAGCCTTGCTCACCGCCAGGATGGCATGGTTCACAGACGGCTCTTGTGGACTGGATCTAGGCCCACTAAAAGAGTAACTAAAAAAGTAACCCTTGCATTCTACCTCCACCGGGAGGAAAGCTACATAGAACACCAGCCTTCCTTGAGGGAGCAGGCGCCAGGAAGCTGGAAAACATGCCCAGCTCTTGCTGTCAATACACCTGAGGCATACACCGCTCGTCTGCTGCTATGACCTTGCGGGAGAGGACATCGACCAGCCTGTCCACAAATCCAGCTCTAGCAGCAGATAACCACGGTGCAAACACAGCTCTTCCCCGACATGCCTTCACTCTCCCCTCCTGCTGTGATCTGTCCGCTCACCTGTTGTGAACTCAACTCCCCTCATCTGTCACGCGCACTAGCCTGGCCAAGGCATTGGAGTGACACTCAACAAACAGTAGAACTAAATTTTTATTTTATTTTTTAAGTGTAAAGGCTTTTTTTATCTAATTTTTGTGTGAATGTAATTTGTGTATCACATCTAATTCAAATTGAAAAATATAAAAAAATTAAATTTTCATATATGTACTGAAGTTAAAAGTATAAAAAATATACATGAACAGAAATTTCTCTCACAGAACACCTATTTATTAAAGGAGAAGTGGCAACATAGCAGTTATAGACAATTCTCTCCAATTCCAGAATGACTGTGATTTTGAAACTACGAGATCCCATATTTTTACCATCTGAAATATCTTTAAATTATAATTTTAAAACACTTGCACATACATTACTTTTGTACGTATGTGTGTGAGATGTGTGTACACACACAAACACACACACAGGTACCACAGATGACACTAAACCTAAAAGAAAAGATGTCACAGGAGAAATTCACGTTGTTTCTATCTCCATATACATTAACTACACATTCGTGAGTTTTTATATGAAAATTGAACAGAAGAAATAGCACTTCTTAATTAAATACATACAATACTGATTAACTATTGGAGTGTACTCACAGATGCCTTGCTGTATGCAATCTTCAGTAGCTTCTTGATATTTTCAGCGTCAGATATTACATCTGCTTCCCCCACACTATCTGGAAACATGTGCGCAATCTGAAAACTAAAAAAAAAAAAAAAAAAGTTACCATCACGCACATGAATACTGGATAATTTCTCAAAAGTTATCTCTAACTTAAAACAAAAATTACATGGTTATATTCACATTTCAGATTTGCAGCAGGGGGAAAAATTATGATATTTTGTTTTTATTATTGTGGGTACAATAATTGCTGGGAAAGATTGTAGCACATGCTATGCTGTGTTGCAGACTTCAGACAAACTATGTCTGCAGACAGTTTTAGACTTTTTGGGCTGCTTAAAATACTGAAAAATTCTATTACCGTGCACTTTTTTTTATCATGTGAAATCTGGATGCTTTCATGACGTGCTGATGTGGCATGGATGTGTTGAGACATCCCCTTTACCTTCCCCATATAACCAAAGAGCTGTCAGCAATTGTTGCATGATGGTAAGAGTAGGAGGCTTAGAACATAAGTTGTTTGACCAGGGATGAGTGAGCTTGTTGGCTAGTGAGGAAAGCGAGGTGGAGTTGAGAAGCGCAGCACACGATTGCTTCATGACAAAGGCAGCAGTGTGTCGCGAGTGTTTACATGCTGGGTGGTGTGATCTAGAAGAGTCTCCAGTGTAAGTGTGTGCTGGCTTAGTAGGGTTGGCTCAGAGGAAGTCACAAGGTCTAAGCATAAGCATCCAAGTGATAATTCATTCTTTCTTTCGGTTAGCTAGATTTTTTGAGTAGTTTTAAGGAAATTATACGTTTAAATAAAGGAATGCAAGTATGGTTAGGAAGTTGGTTGAGGATCATGGTGCAGGAAAGTTAAGCAGGTGCAAATGGCAAGTTGAGTTTGAGTAATAAATGGGTAATGAAGGTTTTTCCCTAAAGTATCATTTATCTTATGGTACATTCATTCCGGTGAAAAAAATGCAAGAAGTATTTAGTAAAAACCACTTAATGAATTGGACTGAGGAATTGTAATTAATTACATAAAAGTCTGGTTTGCCTGTTAACATAATACAGGTATTTTTTCCTCCCAAAATACAAGTTGATGCTGGCAGGGAGTAAGCATTTCTCCACCTCAGAAGGTAGAGACTGTTCAAGCAATTCTGATTGGGTGAAACTATGGTTAAGTAATTGCTAACATCCCCCCCTCCTTTTCTTCTTTTTTTCCTTGTAAAGTTGGTTGATCTCTAGACTAAGAGAGTAGATGAGATTGTTCTTTGAAATCTACTTTTTCCCATTTATAAAAAACTGTCTTTGCCAAATAATTAATGCTCCTACTAGAATAACTCTTAAAAGTGAGACAATAATCAGAATCATCATAGTCAAAGATGAAAGGAAAATGTAATTGGGGCCAAAATGAAACGATAGGCTGTACAGACCACCATCTAATATACATGACGTATGCCTTACTGATCCCAGTGCACAGGCCTGGCACTAAGTTAGCATGTAATTATAAAAATTTTGTTCCAAGTTTTTTTTTTTAAGATCTCAATGGTATAAATGAAAAAGATATTCATAACTGTAAGTCAACAACAGACCAATTATCACAGTTTAATAATTTTCTTACATCTTTGTTTTACAGACATACATACACCTATGCAACTACTCAAATAAATAAAAATAAAAAATAAATGCTCCATGCACAATGGCAGAAATTTGCCATCAAATAACTAAAAGGGATGCTGCAATGAAAAAATTTTTAAATTTGCAAATAGAACTATATTTTGCAGTTTTTAAAAAATTTCAAAACAAAGTCAAATATACTACACATCACAGCAAATTAAATTTTTTAATAGAGTAATCCAAATAATCGTGGGATGATTTAAAACACTTCCAAATAGCTACATCTGACAATTTAGAAATTTCAGAAGAATTATTACCAGCAGAAGATCTTATGATTACTTTATTCCATCTGCTAATATATGTCCACCATTACGTAAATCATATTTCATAGAGCCTACAAGTAACGTAGGATTTCCTTTCAGTCCAGCTACGCAAATGGATGTTACAAAGCCATAAAATGTATCAGAACAAACACAGTAGGCCTTGGTGGGATCAGCATTCAAATGATTAAGTTATGCACTCCCTACCATCACTATTTTAACAGACATAATTAATTATTCGTTGAAAATCTCAGAACTTCCTGAACAATGGAAAAAGTCCAGAATAATTCCAGTAGAAAAAAAAGGTACAACCACAAGAGTTAAAAGACTTGAGACCTTGTATTCTACAAGCAATTAAAAAAATTATTGAAAAACTTGAATAATAAGTGAATACACAGAAAAGAATAAAATAACATTGAAACGCAATCAGGATTTCATTCTGGCCAAATTACTTATTTTCACGTTTCTGTATACAATTAAATATATGTGCGTGTGTGTGTGTGTGTTTACACACACACTATATAAGGCTTTTGATGAATAGTATATTTCCATTTTACTGTTCCTAGACTTTGCAAAAGCTTTCAACACACTCAATCATGAATTGCTATTGACACATTTATCTGAGATTGGTTTGTCGCAATCTGCATGGAAGTGGCTCAAAAATTATTTGATAAACCGGCAAAAAGTCTATACACGCACTAGCGAAGGAGAACTGGCATCAACCAATAGCTCTTGGGGGGTGACAGTGTTCTATAATGGGATAACTTTTGTCTTCTGTATTTATTCTGGGGATTACAAAATGTTTTAGTATAGTACATGAAATGTCATCAGCAGGCAGATGATACCCAGTTACTTATATATTTTCCTGTTGAAATCCCATAGGTGGTGGTTAAAATAAATTATGACTTAAACCAATTACACAGCTGGTGTGTTGAAAATGGCTTAAAATAAATGCTGGCAAATGTAAATGCTTACATAACAATAGGGGCTCCAAAAATCTTAAATAAAATACGTTACCCCGTCAAAATTGATGTAAAACACTACAAACAGGTTACTAGACTCGGACATCTAGATATATTCAAACATATAATACCACCGTCGTAATTTACATTAAAAATCTTTGATGCACTGTTGCAGTCACCCTTTAATTATTGCACAGAGCTATTTGTCTGCATTGAGAAAACGCAGTAGCACAGAATTCAAAACTGCAAAATGTGTGTGTACAGTATGTTTATAATATAAAAAAATGACCACATTGGCGAGTTGTTAGTAAGGACAAACTGGTTGATGTGAACATCAAATACAAATTTTAATTTCACTTCTGCTCAAATTACTGAGCTACTTGCATGCAAAACTTAATGAACAGTCATTAAATTATGGATACAATACTAGGCACAAACATAATCTTCAAATACATAAGCACCACGGAGCCACATTTGAATAGTCTTTCAGCTACCAGGCATGCCAACTCTGGAATGACAAGCCAGAGAAACTTCATCAGTGCAGATCAACTTAAGTATTTAAAACAAGCTATCACACACAGATGCACAGACAACAGGTAGAAAGTACCAAGTTGCATAGACTATAGCTCCATGCTCATAGACCTTCCCAGACTTTCTTACATCATTTTCTATTTTTTTTTTAATTTGGTATATAAATTTTCTAGGAGAAGAATTTATTATAGATGTAAACACCGGTAACATGAGACTAACATAATTATAGGTTTAGGAATTTTTAAACGTATTTTTTTTAAGTGTTAGGCAGCGAGAGGGTGCCATCCAGGAGTAACTGAGAAATTACGCTACCGTAGTGAGGCAACATATCTACCCTGCTTTGACATATATAGCGGTGAGAAACGACTAACTGCTATGCTGATGCGAAAGGTACTGTGTGGATCTGCAATACATAGAAATTTTCCTATGTTAGTTCTTCATTAAAACTCACATGGCTTTATTCTTTTTTTTTGTTTGGTTGCACACAGCTTATTCCAGATACATAGACGCAGCTGACTTTAAGAATATCCTGTCTTCTTTCACTTCTCTGAAAACTGTATGTACAATGTGAAAATTCCACACACTGAATTGTAAACCAGCCTAGTGCACTGCCTTCTTAAGTGCATTGCTTTCTAATGCTGTATCAAGGTGTCCAACAAGACTATAAATTGAATTTTCCTTACATTTCTTGCTTTTTCCTTGGAATTCCCGTACACAAAATTTTTTTACAAGAAACTATAAAGTAGAATAAAAGTCATGTAGCTAATCTGTGAACATTTCTGTTGTGCGTAAACCTGGTTTCACATTACAGTGATACGATGCGGCACGATACAACCGGCGCCAACAGGCAACACAATTTAATGTAGTTTAGACACTTGGTCGGCAACAAAGGTCATCTTAGACCATGCTGATGTATATTTCAGAGAGAATACATTACTACCAGCGAGGAGAGTGCATTTTTCAACTACACCTAGGGAAAAGTGGCATTTAAAACTTAACAAAAAAGCCAAACTATACAATATTTTAAATATGAACATTTTGGTAAATATATTCTTGATAACAAACAATTCAAGTAATTCAAGCTTACTTTCGTTGTAGAGGCAAATAACGGCAAGTAGTGTTTTTATCATATTACATAACTTACTGTATTTCCAGATTGTTTCTCTTTTTACAAAACCAAGTATTTGATGCTTTTTCTTCTGTGTCGTCATCTGATGCCAACAAAAGCAACGCCTGTAATGCATTTATCACCTCACTGGCTACAGCTTATTGCGCTGCACCACATCACGCTATTGTGAAACAAACTAGAAATGCTCATAAACCTGCTATTTCAAGTAGCATACACATAGAGAGAGGCTCGTAAATACAAACCATTATAACCACAAAAAAAATTGTCTAAATTATGAATATCATCTCTGCTTGAAATAACAGTATTTGAAAGTGATTTTCACTTAAAGTTAGGCTGCCATAGCAAATCATTACCAGCCAATATTAAAAATAAGATACAACTTAAAAAAAAAAGAGTGAAGCTGCCTAGCCCTGCAGTAAATATAAACAATCACATTATTTATTTCCTGCCACCCTGAAAACAAGGATTCTGGCAAAAATTGTGACATACGGGCAACGTATTTTCCTATTACACTACATCCTCACATAGTTGAGCAGCTTTCAGACAAGTGTCAATTTTTGAAACCACGTGAAAAAGTTTTACCATTCTGCAGCATGACATTATCTCCACCACCGGGAGAAAATATAGCTTAATCGCCACTGCAACAACAAAATATGGCAGCCATCACTATCCAATGGCTTTATCTTGCCTCCCAGATCTTACAGCAAAGTACATGGAGCAAAAAGCACACCTGCTTTGGCACCAAATAACACCGAGATGAAATTTCTTTTTTTGAGAAATTACGACACTTTACGGTATAGCCGCTATATATACATTATAACTAACGTTGTAATGACGCAATATTCTGAATTTTTCGGGACTCAAGTGTAAAATTCTTTCGTTTTTGTGAAGCTTTGGGACAGCTTCGTATTATTTTTATCGTGTTTCAAGTTTAAAGCCGTGGTGGCTCGTTTCCCGTGTTTATCAGACAGACGTGTGCATTTGTAGGTTAAGGGGCGGACGTCTGCGGGTTACGTTTTTATCAAGAGTCCTGGTTACAGTTTTCGTTTCGAACTTTGGAGTTTTTGAAACCTCAGCATTATTTAGTTCCTTCGGCGCAGTTTTAATATGTCAACAAGTTTTTGTGGACGGCGAGGTTAGTTTATGTTGACGGCGCGGCAGTCGATAACGTCGTGTTGAGCGCGGGCCACGTGCAGTTTTAGATGACGCTGCTAGCAGATGCCGGATGCCGAGCGCTTATCGCAGGAGTAGTTCGTACGGAGCAGTCAGTTATGATAACGTTGTGTTGAGCGCGGGACACGTGCAGTTTAGATGACGCTGCTGGCAGATGCTGGATGCAGGTGCTTATCTTAGGAGAAGGGGGCGATAGGCCTGCATATATATACTAGTGGTGTCTATCGCCTAAGGGAACAAAGTAATCAACGGTTGAAGAGGACGCATAGGGCGTGTGACGACGCATGAGGCGTAAATAATTTAACCCACACCGGCAAGCACCCGCGACCGTTAATTCTTTTCAAATCATTTATTTTCAACTTAAACTAAATTCTGTCTACTTATTTCCGCCGGTGTGGGGGGTCGTTAGGGTGCCAGGAGGGAACGAGCATCCCTCCTGCCTTC